>CM062496.1:48545445-48555445 GCA_031479575.1 Coregonus ussuriensis
ACAGGCTTCCCCTTACGACGTCGACCACGAAGATCCATCTGCTATCCCCGGCCCGCTAGCACACGCAAGCCGGGCCTCTTGCTCGCCAGTGCTGTAGCAACCCCCGAACTACCTCCAAACTCTCCTATTGCTGTTCACCAGACCTTATGATAACTCAGCTATACAGCTGATGCCTGCTGGACTGTTCCTTTATACGGTACCGCATCCTGTTTATGTTTAGCCTCAGCCCAAACTTTGTCGCCATTACCAGCTGTTGTCTTCGCTCTCTCGAATAACACCTGTGATTGCTTTATGCCTCTCTCCCATGTCAATATGCCTTGCTTATTGCTGTTTGGGTTATTTCTTATTGTACTATTTCACTGTAGAGCCCCCAGCCCAGCTCAACCTGCCTTAGACAGCTCCTTTGACCCACCCCCCATACACGTGGAGACCGACTCAATCGGTGCCTCCAGTGATGCTATCTCTTTCATCGTTACCCAACGCTTAGGTTTACCTCCACTGTACTCATATCCTTCCATATCCTTGTCTGTACATAATGCCCTGAATATATTCTACAACGCCCGGAAATCTGCCCCTTTTTTTCTCTGTACCCAACACACTAGAAGACCAGTTCTTAAAGCCTTTAGCCGTATCCTTATTCTACTCCTTTGTTCCTCTGGTGATGTAGAGGTTAACCCAGGCCCTGTAGCCCCCAGTATCACTCCTACTCCCCAGGCGTTATCATTTGTTGACTTCTGTAACCGTAAAAGCCTTGGTTTTCTGCACGTTAACATCAGAAGCCTCCTCCCTAAGTTTGAGTTATTCACTGCGTTAGCACACTCCGCCAACCCTGATGTTCTAGTAGTGTCTGAATCCTGGCTTAGGAAGGCCACCAAAAATTCAGAAATGTCCATCCCCAACTACAACATTTTCCGTCTCGATAGAACTGCCAAGGGGGGTGGGGTTGCAATCTACTGTAGAGATAGCCTGCAGAACTCTATCATACTATCCAGGTCTGTGCCCAAACAGTTTGAGCTTCTACTTCTAAAAATCCACCTTTCCAGAAATAAGTCTCTCACTGTTCCGCTTGCTACAGACCCACCTCAGCCCCGAGTTGTGCCCTGGACACCATATGTGAACTGATTGCCCCCCATCTATCCTCAGAGTTTGTTCTGCTTGGTGACCTAAACTGGGATATGCTTAACACCCCGGCCAACCTACAATCTAAACTAGATGCCCTCAATCTCACACAAATGATCAATGAACCTACCAGGTACAACCCAAAATCTGTAAACATGGGCACCCTCATAGTTATCATCCTGACAAATTTACCCTCTAAATACACCTCCGCTGTCTTCAACCAGGATCTCAGCGATCACTGCCTTATTGCCTGCGTCCCGTAATGGGTCCGCGGTCAAACGACCACCCCTCATCACTGTCAAACGCTCCCTAAAACACTTTAGCGAGCAGGCCTTTCTAATTGACCTGGCCCGGGTATCCTGGATGCATATTGACCTCATTCCGTCAGTAGAGGATGCCTGGTTGTTCTTTAAAAGTGCTTTCCTCTAAATCTTAAATAAGCATGCCCCATAACAAAATACAGAACTAAGAACAGATATAGCCCCTGGTTCTCCTCAGACTTGACTGCCCTTGACCAGCACAAAAACATCCTGTGGCGTACTGCATTAGCATCGAACAGCCCCCGCGATATGCAACTTTTCAGGGAAGTCAGGAACCAATATACACAATCAGTTATGAAAGCAAAGGCTAGCTTTTTCAAACAGAAATTCGCATCCTGTAGCACTAACTCCAAAAAGTTTTGGGACACTGTAAAGTCCATGGAGAATAAGAGCACCTCCTCCCAACTGCCCATTGCACTGAGGCTAGGAAACACTGTCACCACTGATAAATCTACAATAATCGAGAATTTCAACAAGCATTTTGCTTCGGCTGGCCATGCTTTCCACCTGGCTACCCCTACCCCGGCCACCAGCTCTGAACCCTCCGCTGCAACTTGCCCATGCTCCCCCCCACTTCTCCTTTACACAAATTCAGACAGCTGATGTTCTGAAAGAGCTGAAAAATCTGGACCCCTACAAATCAGCTGGGCTAGACAATCTTTTCTAAAATTAGCCGCCGAAATTGTCGCAACCCCTATTACTAGCCTGTTCAACCTCACTTTCGTAACGTCTGAGATCCCCAGAGATTGGAAAGCTGCCGCGGTCATCCCCCTCTTCAAAGGGGGTGACACTCTAGATCCAAACTGTTACAGACCTATGTCCATCCTGCCCTGCCTTTTGAAAGTATTTGAAAGCCAAGTTAACAAACAGATCACCGACCATTTTGAATCCCACCGTACCTTCTCCGCTATGCAATCCGGTTTCCGAGCTGGTCATGGGTGTACCTCAGCCACGCTCAAGGTCCTAAACAATATTATAACCGCGATCGATAAAAGACAGTACTGCGCAGCCGTCTTCATCGACCTGGCCAAGGCTTTCAACTCTGTCAACCACCGCATTCTTATTGGCAGACTAAATAGCCTTGGTTTCTCAAATGACTGCCTCGCCTGGTTCACCAACTACTTCTCAGATAGAGTTCAATGTGTCAAATTGGAGGGCCTGTTGTCTGGACCTCTGGCAGTTTCTATGGGGGTGCCACAGGGTTCAAGTCTCGAGCCCACTCTATTCTCTGTGTATATCAATGATGTCGCTCTTGCTGCTGGTGACGCTCGGATCCACCTCTATGCGGATGACACCATTTTGTATACATCTGGCCCTTCATTGGACACTGTGTTAGCAAACCTCCAAACGAGCTTCAACGCCATACAACACTCCTTCCGTAGCCTCCAACTGCTCTTAAACACTAGTAAAACTAAATGCATGCTCTTCAATCGAACACTGCTTGCACCCGCCCACCCGACTAGAATCACTTCTCTTGGCGGGTCTGACCTAGAGTATGTGGACAACTACAAATACCTAGGTGTCTGGTTAGACTGTAAACTCTCCTTCCAGACTCACATTAAGCATCTCCAATCAAAAGATAGATCTAGAATCGGCTTCCTATTTCGCAACAAAGCCTCCTTCACTCATACTGCCAAACATGCCTTCGTAAAACTGACTATCCTACCGATCCTTGACTTCAGCGATGTCATTTACAAAACAGCCTCCAACACTGTACTCAGTAAATTGGATGTAGTCTATCACAGTGCCATTCGTTTTGTCACCAAAGCCCCATATACTACCCACCATTGTGACCTGTATGCTCTTGTTGGCTGGCCCTCACTACATATTCGTAGCCAAACCCACTGGCTCCAGGTCATCTATAAATCACTGCTAGGCAAATCCCTGTCTTATCTTAGCTCACTGGTCACCATAGCAACACCCACCCGTAGTCAGCGCTCCAGCAGGTATATCTCACTGGTCATCCCCAAAACCAACACCTCCTTTGGCCGCCATTCCTTCCAGTTCTCTGCTGCCAATGACTGGAACGAATTGCAAAATTCTCTGAAGCTGGAGACTCTTATCTCCCTCACTAACTTTAGGCGTCAGTTGTCAGAGCAGCTTACCGATCACTGCACCTGTACACAGCCCATCTGTAATTACCCCACCCAACTACCTCATCCCCATATTGTTAATTTTTATTTTTATTTTTTATTATTATATATATTTTTATTTTTATTTTTATTTTTTATTATTATTATTATTATTTTAATTTTTTTCTTGGGGGGGATGGATCAGCTTAATATTGCAGATAGATTGTATCTTCTATCAATGTAATTGTCTGCATCACTTCCAATCCCCCATGTTTTTTTTATTTTTTATATATATATTCCCCTTTATTACTTTTCAACCCCACCATCCTTTCCCTACTTGGAGTAAATTAGTGAACAACAACGCCCAGGCCTCTACTTCCGGCCTATACTTACTATCTACACCTTATGGACAGAGTTAATTTTACAATAATTCTATATATTTATTTATTTTTTTGCTCCTGAACCTCTTCTACTCTCAACCTCTCCGATCATTTTCATGATGTCCATCCGGTTTGCTTCTAAATGCCATATCTTTCTAACTGTGCTCTTTCCCAAAAGCTCCCAACATACAACCTATATACTTATTATGGACACAGTATGCTTACATTATTAGCTATCTTTGTTATTATTTGTTGTTATTTGTTATTAGTCCCATCCTTCAACTCTATTCAATACCTCCCATCTATCTCTTAACACCATCCATATAGGATTTCTATTTGCCATATATATTTCAACCGTACTGTGATGTTTTACAAAAGTTCTGAACCTTTCTATTCTCATTGCTTCTACAGATTGTGAATTAAAAATAAACATTTTTGCTAAAAGTATTATTATATTATTGATTGATTGACTATGACTAGGTTAGTTCCAGGTAAATATTGCAATCCTTTAGCCATTCCTGGACCTGTGTATTGTTATTTATTTTTCCCCAGTATCTCTATTTGCACGTCATCTTTTGCACATCTATCACTCCAGTGTTAATACGAAATTGTAACTATTTTGCACTATGGCCTATTTATTGCCTTACCTCCATAATTTACTACATTCGCACACACTGTATATATATTTTCTGTTGTATTTTTTGACTTTATGTTTTGTTTTACCCCATATGTAACTCTGTGTTGTTGTTTTTATCGCACTGCTTTGCTTTATCTTGGCCAGGTCGCAGTTGTAAATGAGAACTTGTTCTCAACTGGCTTACCTGGTTAAATAAAGGTGAAATGAAATAAATAAATAAATAAATACAAAAGTCTACGCAGCAATGTTCCAACATCCAGAAGAGTGGAGACTGTTATAGCAGCAAAGGGGGGACCAACTCCATATTAATGCCCATGATTTTGGAATGGGATGTTCAACGAGCAGGTGTTCACATACTTTTGGTCATGTGGTGTAGCTCAGTATTTGAATTATTTATTTTATACATTATTGTTCATCTTTATCAAGGGTGTCAATAATAATTAAGGGTGTCAATAATAAACAGACTGTACATCATCATTCACGTAATTCTCCCTATGTTACATCAGGGGATAATTTATTACTTTGATTTAGATTAATGGATGTAACACATTATTTGAATGTTCAGACTTGTGTCCGTGAAAAGCACCTGTTCAAGGCTACAGGTGGTTAGACATCCTCTGCAGTGAAGCACCTGATCTTGGGAGTCACGGTAACAGACAGAGGAACCTGTGGTTACCACGGTGATGCCATCCGGTTGTGCAATCATCTGAGAGCTCTGATTAACTGGCTTCCTGTTTACAACTCTACAGGTGCTGCTTTTTCTCTGTTATTGAGGGAGAGAGAGAGGGAGGAGGGGGGGAGAGGGAGAGAAGGAGAGAGAGAGAGACACCTCATATCCTGACCAAAATCTGGAAACCGCAGCAGAACAGTACAGCCCAGACCCTGACCATAGCCTCGACACCACAGCCAGACAAAGAAATGAAGAACCCCAAGCCCAGGCGACCCCAACCCCTCTGAGCACCCCCCCCCCCCACCTTTCCTGCAGTCACATGACCAAACTTTATGGAACACAAAGCCTTCACTATCTCATCCGGGAATATCCAAGGCCTGAGGTCATCTGCCTTTGGCCTAAAGAGCAGGAACCTGGACTTCACCAAAGAAATCAGAAATACAGACATTGTCATCCTACAAGAAACATGGTATAGAGGAGACGGACCCACTGGTTTCCCTCTAGGTTACAGAGAGCTGGTAGTCCCATCCACCAAACTACCAGGTGTGAAACAGGGAAGGGACTCAGGGGGTATGCTAATTTGGTATAGAGCAGACCTAACTCACTCCATTAAATTAATCAAAACAGGAAAATTTTACATTTGGCTAGAAATTCAAAAGGAGAAGAATGCAAAAAACCTAAGAAAGAAATTGAGAAACCTATCCAACCAAAAACATAGAGACCCAGAAAACCTGAGCCTACGCCTTCACTATGGTGAATCACTAAAACAATACAGAAATACACTACGGAAAAAGAAGGAACAGCACGTCAGAAGTCAGCTCAATGTAATTGAAGAATCCATAGACTCTAACCACTTCTGGGAAAATTGGAACAGACTAAACAAACAACAACACGAAGAGCTATCTATCCAAAACGGAGATGTATGGGTAAACCACTTCTCCAATCTTTTAGGCCATATAACAAAGAACAAACAGCAAAATAATATACACGATCAAATGCAAATTGTAGAATCAACTATTAAAGACTACCAGAACCCACTGGATTCTCCAATTACATTGAATGAACTACAGGACAAAATACAAACCCTCCAACCCAAAAAGGCCTGTGGTGTTGATGGTATCCGCAATGAAATGATAAAATATACAGACCACAAATTCCATTTGGCTATACTTAAACTCTTTAACATCATCTTTAGCTCTGGCATCTTCCCCAATATTTAGAACCAAGGACTGATCACCCCAATCCACAAAAGTGGAGACAAATCTGACCCCAATAACTACCGTGGGATATGCGTCAACAGCAACCTCTGGAAAATCCTCTGCATTATCATTAACAGCAGACTAGTTCATTTCCTCAGTGAAAACAACGTACTGAGCAAACGTCAAATTGGTGTTTTACCAAATTACCGTACGACAGACCACGTATTCACCCTGCACACCCTAATTGACAAACAAACCAAAACAAAGGCAAAGTCTTCTCATGCTTTGTTGATTTCAAAAAAGCTTTTGACTCAAAATGGCATGAGGGTCTGCTCTACAAATTGATGGAAAGTGGTGTTGGGGGGGGGAAACATACAACATTATAAAACCCATCTACACAAACAACACGTGTGCGGTTAAAATTGGCAAAAAACACAAATTTCTTTCCACAGGGCCGTGGGGTGAGACAGGGATGCAGCTTAAACCCCACCCTCTTCAACATATATATCAATGAATTGGCGAGGGCACTAGAACAGTCTGCAGCACCAGGCCTCACCCTACTAGAATCTGAAGTCAAATGTCTACTGTTTGCTGATGATCTGGTGCTTCTGTCACCAACCAAGGAGGGCCTACAGCAGCACCTAGATCTTCTGCACAGATTCTGTCAGACCTGGGCACTGACAGTAAATCTCAGTAAGACAAAAGACAAAAAATAATGGTGTTCCAAAAAAGGTCCAGTTGCCAGGACCACAAATACAAATTCCATCTAGACACCGTTGCCCTAGAGTACACAAAAAACTATACATTCCTCGGCCTAAACATCAGCGCCACAGGTAACTTCCACAAAGCTGTGAACGATCTGAGAGACAAGGCAAGAAGGGCCTTCTATGCCATCAAAAGGAACATCAAATTCGACATACCAATTAGGATCTGGCTAAAAATACTTGAATCAGTTATAGAACCCATTGCCCTTTATGGTTGTGAGGTGTGGGGTCCGCTCACCAACCAAGAATTCACAAAATGGGACAAACACCAAATTGAGACTGCATGCAGAATTCTGCAAAAATATGAAAAACACAAAATAATGCATGCTGAGCAGAATTAGGCCGATACCCGCTAATTATCAAAATCCAGAAAAGAGCCATTAAATTCTATAACCCCTTAAAAGGAAGTGATTCTCAAATCTTCCATAACAAAGCCATCACCTACAGAGAGATGAACTTGGAGAAGAGTCCCCTAAGCAAACTGGTCCTGGGGCTCTGTTCACGATCACAAACAGACCCCACAGAGCCCCAGGACAACAACACAATTAGACCCAACCAAATCATGAGAAAACAAAAAGAGAATGACTTGACACATTGCAAAGAATTAACAAAAAAACTGAACAAACTAGAATGCTATGTGGCCCTAAACAGAGAGTACACAGTGGCAGAATACCTGACCACTGTGACTGACCCAAACTTAAGGAAAGCTTTGACTATGTACAGACTCAGTGAGCATAGCCTTGCTATTGAGAAAGGCCTCCGTAGGCAGACCTGGCTCTCAAGAGAAGACAGGCTATGTGCACACTGCCCACAAAATGAGGTGGAAACTGAGCTGCACTTCCTAACCTCCTGCCAAATATATTACCATATTAGAGACACATATTTCCCTCAGATTACACAGATCCACAAAGAATTCGAAAAAACAAACTAAATAAATTCCCTTATCTAATAGGTGAAAAGTGAGAGTGAGAGTGAGAGTGAGAGAGAGAGAACCACAGGCTGAGGACAGAAGGGAGGTTAGGAAGTGCTGTTCCATCATCTGTGATATATCTCTGTAATATACAGTATCTCTGTCATAAATCTCTGTCATTAATCTCTGTCATAAATCTCTGTCATATACAGCATCTCCGTCATATATCTCTGGTTATCAGCTTATGGTGTCAGTTGTGTCTGGGTTATACATAGTTGAGAGGCTGTAGGGACGTAAGGCAGAGAACATAAGTAAGATAAGTTAGCAGACAAAGAAAACTGAATATAAGACAAGGCACACTGATTGCAATCAGTAGCTGATTGCAATTCCAAACTAAAATCAGGGGTGTTGGCAGTAACTTATGAAGCCCCGCTGCGATAGCAATTCATATGTACAGGTGATTTCTGCTTCAGCCAACATCCTTTTGCATTTACAAGCATTTCGAAGTGGGCTCCCGAGTGGCGCAGCGGTCTAAGGCACTGCATCTCAGTGCTTGAGGGGTCACTACAGACCCCCCTGGTTTGTTTCCAGGCTGTATCACAACCGGCCGTGATTGGGAGTCCCATAGGGCGGCGCACAATTGGCCCAGCGTCGTCCGGGTTTGGCCGGTGTCGTCGGCCGTCGTTGTAAATAAGAATTTGTTCTTAACTGACCTGCCTAGTTAATAATAGGTAATAAAGGTTAAATAAAAAAATTGTTCACAGCTTTGTGGAAGTTACCTGTGGCACTGATGTTTAGGCCGAGGTATGTATAGTTCACTCTGTCTCTCTGTCTCTCCTTCTCTCACTGTCTTTCTCTCTCTCCCTCTCTCCCTCTCTCTCTCTCCGTCTCTCCCTGTCTCTCACTCCCTCTCTCTCTCTTTCTCTCCGTCTCTCCCTGTCTCTCACTCCCTCTCTCTCTCTCTCTCGCTCTCTTTCTCTCTCTCTTTCTCTCTCTCTCTCTCTTTCTCTCTCTCTCTCCCTCTCCCTCTTTCTCTTTCTCTCTCTCCCTCTGCCCTCTCCCTTCCCAGACACACACAGTTTTCATTTCAGACAGCTTACCTTTCTGCTGTGATATGACTAAATGACATTTCAGGAGGTGTTCCAATGTAAAAAGGTAGACTGCTGAGGCCCAGGCAGACATAAAGAGAGACAGACAGAGACAGGGGGGTAAAGTAGAGGGAGAGGTAGTGGCAGAGAAATTGTGATGTAAGCTAAATTGGTTAAATAAAACAATGTGCCTATTGTGCGGATCTGAGTTGATTTGAACCATCAGATACATTCTTTAAAACTGCCTAGAATAAATTGAAAATAACACTGTTCCCTTTGGTTTTATCTGTGGCAATAATGACCTGCAATGCTTTTCCAACATTCTTGAAGGAGTTCCCACTTATGCTGAGCACTCGTTGGCTGCTTTTCCTTCACTCTGCCGTCCTTGCATTGTAAATAAATCACAAACAGTGTCACCAGCAAAAGCTCCCCCACACCATAACACCTCCTCCTCCGTGCTTTACGGTGGGAAATGCACATGCGGATATCATCCGTTCACCCACACCACGTCTCACAAAGACACGGCGGTTTGAACCAAAAATCTCACATTTGGACTCCAGACCAAAGCACACATTTCCACCGGTCTAATGTCCATTGCTCGTGATTCTTGGCCCAAGCAAGTCTCTTCTTCTTATTGGTGTCCTTTAGTTGTGGTTTCTTTGCTGCAATTTGACCATGAAGGCCTGATTCACACAGTCTCTTCTGAACAATTGATGTTGAGATGTGCCTGTTACTTGAACTCTGTGAAGCATTTATTTGGGCTGCAATATCTGAGGCTGATAACTCTAATGAACTTATCCTCTGCAGCAGAGATAACTCTGGGTCTTCCATTCCTGTGGCG
>CM062496.1:48560445-48717953 GCA_031479575.1 Coregonus ussuriensis
GAACGTTTTGTCCAGGAAGTTGTCTAGAAAGGATTGAATTTGTTGTTTCCTAATTGTTTTTTGGTAGGTTTCAACACTACTTTCCTTCCATCTATAGCATTTCTTAATATTATTCAGTTCTTTTGGCTTTGATGCCTCATGATTGAGTATTGCTCTGTTCAAGTAGACTGTGATTTTGCTGTGGTCTGATAGGGGTGTCAGTGGGCTGACTGTGAATGCTCTGGTAGACTCTGGGTTGAGGTCAGTGATAAAGTAGTCTACAGTACTACTGCCAAGAGATGAGCTATAGGTGTACCTAACATAGGAGTCCCCTCGAAGCCTACCATTGACTATGTACATTCCCAGTGTGCGACAGAGCTGCAGGAGTCGTGACCCGTTTTTGTTGGTTATGTTGTCATAGTTGTGCCTAGGGGGGCATATGGGGGAGGGAATGCTGTCACCTCCAGGTAGGTGTTTGTCCCCCTGTGTGCTGAGGGTGTCAGGTTCTTGTCCAGTTCTGGCATTTAGGTCGCCACAGACTAGTACATGTCCCTGGGTCTGGAAATGATTGATTTCCCCCTCCAGGATGGAGAAACTGTCTTCATTAAAGTATGGGGATTCTAGTGGGGGGATATAGGTAGCACACAGGAGGACATTTTTCTCAGTTGAGATAATTTCCTTTTGAATTTCTAACCAAATGTAAAATGTTCCTGTTTTGATTAATTTAATAGAGTGAGTTAGGTTTGCTCTATACCAAATTAGCATACCCCCTGAGTCCCTTCCCTGTTTCACACCTGGTAGTTTGGTGGATGGGACTACCAGCTCTCTGTAACCTAGAGGGCAACCAGTGGGTCCGTCTCCTCTATACCATGTTTCTTGTAGGATGACAATGTCTGTATTTCCGATTTCTTTGGTGAAGTCCAGATTCCTGCTCTTTAGGCCAAAGGCAGATGACCTCAGGCCTTGGATATTCCAGGATGAAATAGTGAAGGCTTTGTGTTCCATAAAGTGTCTAATGTTGTTGGTTGTGTGGTTTGGCCTCAGGCCAGTAATTGTGAGCAGAGCCTGCTGAGCATCTGGTATATGACATTGGCTTGGGCTAGTGTAAGAGTGGGTGTTGGGGCTGTTTGCCTGCTCATGGCCTGGGCGTATGTGTGACTTTCATGTTTCTCTCTCTCTCTCTCTCTCTCTCTCTCTCTCTCTGTCTCTCTCTCTCTCTCTGTCTCTCTCTCTCTCTCTCTCTCTCTCTCTCTCTCTCTCTCTCTCTCTCTCGCTCTCTCTCTCGTGATTCTACATTCACAGATACATTGTATTATGTTATCCTGTGACCCTTTCGTTTCACAAACCACTTCTGATATATTTATTAAAGACATGAGTTGGAAATGTCAAGCTGTCAGCATAAAATGTCTACACACACATTCCCAGACAAGAATACTGATATTTCACATTCTGTTTCTTCTTCTTTTTCCCTCCTAAGACTGGATATCTATGATCATACTCTCAGTAACTTTAACTTAATGGATGCATTGCTTAATGGGATACATAACTTAATGGATAGGACGGGACCGGTGTGAATGTGGACGGAGAAGGTGAAAAGTTTCAAGTTCCTCGGCGTACACGTCACTGACAATCTGAAACGGTCCAGACAGTTGCGCAACAGCAACTCTTCAACCTCATGAGAACCTAAGAACCCCACAATCTTTTACAGATGCACCATTGAGAGCATCCTGTAGGGCGCTCATCACCGGGGGCACACTGCCCGCCCTCCGGGACACCTACAGTACCCGATGTCACAGGAAGGCCTAAAAGATCATCAAGGACATCTACCACCCGAGCCACTGCCTGTTCACCCCGCTATCATCCAGAAGGTGAGGTCAGTACAAGTGCATCAAAGCTGGGACCGAAAGACTGAAAAACATCTTCTGTCTCAAGGCCATCAGACTGTTAAATAAATATCACTAGTCACTGTCACTAGCCGGCTACCACCCGGTTACTCAACCCTGCACCTTAGAGGCTGCTGCCCTATGTACATATACATGGAATCACTGGTCACTTTAATAATGGAACACTGGTCACTTCAATAATGTCTACATACTGCTTTATTCATTTCATTTGTACAGTGCCTTCAAAAAGTACTCAGACCCCTTGACTTTTTCCACATGTTGTTGGCTACAGCCTTATTCTAAAATTGATAACTTGTTTTTTTCCCCCACATCAATCTTCACACAATACCCGATAATGACAAAGCAAAAACAGGTTTTTAGACATTTCTGCTAATTTATTAGAAATACAAAAATGAAATATCACATTTACATAAGTTTGTTGAAGCACCTTTGGCAGCGATTACAGCCTCGAGGCTTCTTGGGTATGACGCTACAAGCTTGGCACACCTGTATTTGGGGAGTTTCTCCCATTCTTCTCTTCAGATCCTCTCAAGCTCTGTCAGGTTGGATGGGGATCGTTGCTGCACAGCTATTTTCAGGTCTCTCCAGAGATGTTCGATCGGGTTCAAATCCGGGCTCTGGCTGGGCCACTCAAGGACATTCAGAGACTTGTCCCGAAGCAATTCCTGCGTTGTCTTGGCTGTGTGGTTAGGTTCGTCGTCCTGTTGGAAGTTGAGAACAGAGAAAAAAGGAAACCTGGAAAAACAAAACAAAGAAAACTGAATTTGGGAATAAATGGAACGGAATCAGGTAAAACATTAAACTGATTTTATAGGGCCCTATGGGCTCTGGTCAAAGTAGTGCACTAAAAAGGGGATAGTTTGCAGTTTGGGACCATAGCGTATCTCCCTAAGGGTTGGTTGGGAGACAAGAGTGGTTTGTGCATCACGTTCTCACTAAGGGTTGGTTGGGAGACAAGGGTGGTGAATAATTTCTGAAGGCACTGATGTCATACATGCCAAACACCTCCTCCATGGAGGAGATACTAAACATGTCATGATGCTACAACATGCTATGTAAATGTACAGGATATTTGAACTTTGCAGTAGGTAGCCTAAATCAAATCAAATCAATCTTTATTTATACAGCATAAGATTAAAAAAACAAAAGAATGACAAAAACCAAACGACTAAAAAAGCACCCTGAGGAAAAGCAAAGCAAAAAAATAAAAAAATAAATTAAGATCTCTTTTAAATATGTCCACAGTTTCAGCCACCCCCTCAGGTTCTCTGGCAGGCTATTCCAGAGGCTGGGGCTATAGTAACTAAAGGCTGCCTCTCCATGCCTCTTGGTTCTAGGCTTTGGGATAGTTAAAAGGCCAGTGCCAGAGGATCTAAGGGATCTAATGGGTACATACATTAAAAGCATGTCTGACATGTATTGGGGTACACAATCTTACAATTAATGATATAAGTCATAGGCAGCCAGTGCAGAGACCTTAAAACCAGGGTAATGTGTGCTCTCCGTCTGGTCTTGGTCAGTACCCTGTGTTTTGCAGTTGACCAATGGCTTTCTTGGGTAGACCAGACAGGAGAGCATTACAGTAGTCAAGCCTGCTTGTAATAAAAGCATGGATGAGTCTCTCTGTATCAGCCTGAGAGAGAAACGGCTGCTCCTTGGCAATGTTCCTCAGGTGGTAAAAAGCTGTTTTGGTCACATTCCTAATATGTGATTTGAAATGTATTCATGTTTTAAAATAACACCTGGGTTCTTTACCTGGTGTTTTATCTTTATTGCCCATAAATTAAAAATGAGTGGCCAGATTCTCTCTCTGTACTTTGGCTCCAACAAGAAGTACATCATTCTTGTCTTGATTTAGCTGGAGGATGTGTTGGCTCTAAAAATCATTTACCACTTTAACTACGGCCGTCTCTGTGCTGTGGTGGGCACGAAAACATGCATTTTGTAACTTAAAAAATCATTTAGCGGTGTGAAAACCCAATTTCTCCAGAATTTTGCTTAAGAATGGAAGGTTTGAGATTGGCTGAAAATTGCTAGTGGCTGAAGAATCTAGATTACTTTTCTTCAGAAGGGGTTTCACCATAGCTGTTTTTAGTGCAGTGGGGAAAGCGCCTGTGAATAGGGAGTGATTAACAATAGCTTGCGCTTCTTCAAATATGCAATTAAAAACTGTTTTGAAGAAGGTGGTGGGGAGGCAGGTATAAGGCTTAAATTGTGATATCCCTTTCCTGAGCGTGTCTGTGTCAACCAGGGGAAATAAATCCATAGTGCCTTTGCGTGGCAGGCTAGGGCACAAATCATTAAACTTCTCATCAGGTTTTGCTTGACTGATACCCAACCTACCATTGGTTATCTTATCTCTGAAATACGCCTCAAACTCATCACATTTAAATGTGAAGGAAAGTTCACATAGGTTTGAGGCGGTATGATTTATCAGGCAATCAATGGCCGAGAAGAACACTCTCTAATTATTCGGATTATTAGTGATCAAGATAGAAAAATGAGCCCGTCTAGCGTTTTGTAATTGCCTTGTTATATCTGCCAAGTTGCTCTCTCAGAATATCATAACGGACCTGTAACTTTGACTTTCTCCACCTCCGCTCTGCCTTTCTGCAATGTCTCTTTAATTGATTAGTTTCCTCACTCATCCAAGGGGCTCTCTCTATTTCTCCGTTTGGATGTGGCCTTTCAACGTTACTGGAGCACTTCACTGGAGCACTGTACTATGGCATCAATGGTTGCCCTTAATTTGCTATTAAAGTTATCAACTAAATCATCACAAGAGGAAGACAGAATAGGTGGTGGAGTATTGTTCATACACTCAATAAAAATCTGTAGCAATTTCAGAGGTAAGATAGCGTTTCTTAATAATGCGTTCAGTATTACCCTGTGCTATGAGCAACAAGGTAGTAAAAAAATACACAGTGGTGATCAGATAAAGCAACGTCGACAATAGAGGATGTGTCAATAGAAAGCCCCTTGGTAATAACCAGGTCCAGAGTTTGGCCGCGGTTATGGGTGGGCCCAGTAACATGTTGGATAAAGTCCATAGAGCTCAAAAGATTCAAACGTTCAAAGGCCTTGGAGTCAGTCTCTTTGTCAACATGAATATTAAAATCGCCCAACACAATGATTTTATCATAGTTCTCAAGGACAATAGACAATAGTTCAGATAAATCAGTAAAGAAAAGTGGGGCAGTGCTTTTAGTGGCCTATACAGGGTTATGATCAGCACTGGTTGCTGACATTTAAACAGCATAGCATGATGTTCAAAGACCCAAGGTCGCTAAATGAAATGTCCTTACAGCTGAGAGCATTAGTAGAAATAGAGGCTGTCCCCCCACCCTTGTTTCCTTGTCTGATAGAGTATGAAAAGCTGTAGAGGGAGGCTCAATAAGAGCGGCTCTACAGTCCGATGACAGCCACGTTTCAGTGAGAAACATGCAATCAACTTTGCGCTCAGTAATGAGGTAATTCACGAGAAAGGTTTTACTAGTGATTGCTCTAACATTTAAAGTGCCATTTTCAATGTGTGGGCCACTCTGCCCCTGGGGCATCTGCCTAGAGGTAACCAAAGGAATAACAACAAAACTATTAACCTCTACAGGATCGGTGTCGCTTATACGGGACGGTTGTTGCTCAATATGCGATATGTGACTAGAATGGTGTTGTAAACAACAGCCAACTTTCCGGGACATAGACATGTCTTATATGGGCAGAAAGCTTAAATTCTTGTTAATCTAACTGCAGTGTCCAATTTACAGTAGCTATTACAGCTAAAAAAAAGACCATGCTATTGTTTGAGGATAGTGCACAACAACAAAACACTTTTATCACGGCAACTGGTTTGGTACATTCACCTATGAAGGTAAATAATGTACTTACATTCAGTAATCTTGCTCTGATTTGTCATCCTGAGGGTCACAGAGATACAATTTATTGTAGTTTTGTTTGAAAAATCAATGTTTATTTTCAATTGTAGGAATTGATTTCTATAGTTTGACCACTGACTCCACACCCACCCCGCCTTGCCATCTAGAAGTGTGAGGTTAGTGTCTTTTCTGTAGGGAAGCTAATTATCCATCATTTATGACATTCCTGGGATTGTGTAAACTTACATTTTGTATTACCACAGCATTTTTGTATGTTCTCTATAGTTATATACTTGAAAACCAATTCGGCACATTTAGGAAAACTCCTGGTAGACTTGATACAAAATATTGTGTAGTGATGTAATTCTTCACTGGATCAGTCTAACACTTTGCGCACACACTGCTGCCATCTTGTGGACCACATCTAAATTACATCTAGAATCCAACATCACTGTCTGGCCTTTCTCTTGCATTTCAAAGATTATGCAACAAAAAACATAATAGAAAACACATTTTTTTGGTTTGTATTTTCTTTTATCAAATCTAATACGTTATATTCTCCTACATTAATTTAACATTCCCACAAACGTCAAAGTGTTTCCTTTCAAATGATATCAAGAATATGCATATCCTTGCTTCAGGTCCTGAGCTACAGGCAGTTAGATTTGGGTTTGTCATTTTAGGTAAAAATTGAAAAAAAGGGTCAGATCCTTAAGTTAACGTTAACAACCACATTTTCTGACAGTCTCCGATCTTACAGAATGGTAGGAGATGACAATTTGTATAAACTCACTAGAAGGCGGAGTTAAAGGAACATACATTTGGTTACTCACAATAACCATAGCGCCATTTCTACAGGAGTTGATATGCTTTCCAAGTCCTCTGTTGCTTATTCTGACAGGGAGAACTGGAGCACTACCAGAACCTGTCCGTCAATCTCTAAAACAGTTTGCGGTGTTGCTGGAAATAATCCTAGACCACCTGTGGTTAGGGTGAATCCGGTCTCTTTTAAAAAGTGCTGGTTGCTCCCACAGCAAATCAAAGTTGTCACAAAAAGAGACATCCCTGTCATTGCAAAGTTTCTTCAGGTACTCGTTTAGGGTAAAGAGTCGGCTGAAACGTTCCGAACCCCTAGGGGTAGCACAGGAGGGGGCCAGAGATAATCATTATCTTCCCTGTGCTAGCGAGGGTGTTTAAAAAATGTTTGTAGTTCTCCCTCAGTTCCACATATCACCTAAAACTAAGGTAGTTAAAACCTACGTGAGTGACAATTGTGTCAATATTGGAGTAGTTGGTTTGGCCTCAAGTGCAGATTTGGCCTTGTGTTTTAAGTTATTGTCCTGCTGAAAGGTGAATTCCTCTCCCAGTGTCTGTTGGAAAGCAGACTGACCCAGGTTGTCCTCTAGTCTCCCAGGGTCTGGTGGACAGCAGACTGACCCAGGTTCTAGGATTTTGCCTGTGCTTAGCGCTATTCCATTTATTTTTATCCAAAAAAACTCCTTAGTCCGTGCCGATGACAAGCATACTTATTGTCACACCCTGATCTGTTTCACCTGTCTTTGTGATTGTCTCTACCCCACTACAGGTGTCGCCCATCTTCCCCATTATCCCCAGTATATATATATATATATATATATATATATATATATATATATATATATATATATATATATATATATTCCTGTGTTCTCTGTTTGTCTGTTGCCAGTTTGTTTTGTTTTCGTCAAGCCTACCAGAGTTTTTCTCCTTTCTCCTTTTTTTTCTCAAGTTCCTGTTTTCTAGTTTTCCCGGTTTTGACCATTCTGCCTGCCCTGACCCTGAGCCTGCCTGCCGTTCTGTACCTTTTGGACTCTGATCTGGATTACTGACCTCTGCCTGCCCTTGACCTGTCGTTTGCCTGCCCTCTGTTTTTGTAATAAACTTTTGTTAGTTCGACACTGTCTGCATCTGGGTCTTCTCCTGAAACGTCATAGTACAAACTGGCCATGACTGACCCAGCAGACTCGGACGAGCTCTGCAACGCCATCTATTCCCAAGGAGCCACCATTGGAAGGCACGAGGAGTTGCTTCGTGGTCTCATGGAAGGGTTGCAGACTTTGGCCGAACGCCATGACCGAGCGTTTAACACATTACGGGAGCAATTAAGCGGGTTGTCCGTTAGGCAGCCTACCACGACGGTAACCTCCAAGCCCCTCAGGTTTTTTTTTTTTTTTTTTTTTTAACCTTTATTTAACTAGGCAAGTCAGTTAAGAACAAATTCTTATTTACAATGACGGCCTACAACGGCCAAACCCGGACGATGCTGGGCCAATTGTGCGCTCCCCTATGGGACTCCCAATCATGTCCGGTTGTGATACAGCCTGGAATCGAACCAGGGGGTCTGTAGTGACGCCTCAAGTACTGAAATGCAGAGCCTTAGACCGCTGCGCCACTCAGGAGCCCGGCTGTCAGTGGCGTGGCCACCCCGGTTTCCCAAGAACCCCACTTACGTCCCCCGGAATGCTTGGCCGGAGAGTCGGGAACCTGTCGGGCAATCTTCGCTCAGTGTTTGCTCATCATCAAGCTGCAGCCCTCCTCCTTCCCCTCGGACCGCTCTAACATCGCGTACCTCATCATGCTGATGTCCTGGAGGGCTCTCGCCTGGGATACGGCAGTGTGGGAACAACAGTCGGCCGTATGCTTCAGTCTGGAGGAGTTCATGCAGGAGGTAAAGAAGGTTTTCGATGCTCCATTGTCCGGGAGAGAGGCTGCCCGGAAGTTACTCCAGCTTCGCCAAGAATCCCGCCGTGTGGCAGACTATGCAGTGGATTTCCGCACGTTGGCAGCTGAGTGTGCCTGGAACCCAGAAGCGCTGTTCGACACGTTCCTGCACAGAGTATCAGAGGAAGTAAAGGACGAGCTTGCAGCCCGGGAACTACCGACGGATCTCGACTCGCTCATCGCCTTAACCTTTCGGATCGATGGGCGACTACGGGAACGAAGGAAAGAGAGGAAGTCCGATTCCACTCGCCCACCCAAGGATTCTACCTCGCCTTCAAGGCATCCCGGAAGGTCCCGACGGCTCCGTTGCCGAGAGAACCCGATGCTACCCAAGTTCCCAGAGAGTCTCCGAAGTCGGCCGATTCACCTCTTCCCGAGCCGATGCAACTAGGCAGAGCTAGGCAAATGGCAATACAGGTTCACACTAAGAGTTGCCTGTATTGCGGGACTACTGGTCATTTCGTGTCGAGCTGTCCACTAAAATACCAGGCTCACCGGTAGTAGCGAGTACTCTGGTGGGCCATAAGGAGAACTTTTCCTCTCCACTTACTCGCACCCCCTTTCATGCCATCTTGCTGTGGGGGAACCAGTCAACATTTCTCCGGGTACTCATCGACTCTGGGGCCGACGAGAGCTTTATGGACACTACCCTGGCGTCCGAGCTGGGCATCCCCACTCAGCCCCTCTCCATTCCCATGGATGAGCTGCAGCCCTCCTCCTTCCCCTCGGACCGCTCTAAGATAGCACACCTCATCACGCTGATGTCTGGGAGGGCTGGACAGGCGCTCTATGAGCCGGGTCACCCACAATACCACCCCCATCAACCTACGAGCATCAGCGAACCACAGCGAGACAATCCAATTCCTGCTAATTAAGTCTCCTCAGGTTCCCGTGGTATTGGGTTTCTCTTGGTTCCAGCGACACAACCCCTCTATTGACTGGTCTACTGGTGCCATCATGGGCTGGAGCCTGTTCTGCCACGCTCATTGCCTGAAGTCAGCGCAGCCTGCCCCGGGATGTCTTCCTGGGGGCTCGGAAGATGCCTCGGACCTCTCCGCCATTCCCGCGGAGCACCAGGTCCTCCGGGAGGTGTTCAGTAAGGCACGGGACACTTCTCTTCCGCCGCACCAACCCTACAACTGTGGAATTAACCTTCTCCCAGGCACCACTCTGCACCGGGGACGACTGTACTCGCTGACGGTCCGGAGACCAAGGCTATGGAGACCTACATTAAGGACTCCCTAGCTGCCGGGTTCATCTGTCCTTCTGCCTCTTCACCGGCGCAGGGTTCTTCTTTGTGGAGAAGGACAAAACCCTGTGCCCGTGCATCGACTACCGTGGCCTCAAAGACATCACGGTGAATAACCTCTACCCGCTACCACTCATCTCCTTGGCCTTCTAGCCGCTCCAGGGGGCCAACGTGTTCTCCAAGCTGGACCTATGGAACGTCTACCACCTGGTGCGGATACGGGAGGGGGACGAGTGGAAGACTGCCTTCAACATGGCCAGCGGTCACTACGAGTATCTGGTCATGCCATTTGGCCTTACCAATGCTTCAGCTGTGTTCCAGGCTCTGGTTAATTCTGTTCTCCGCGACATGTTGAACCAGTTCATCTTCGTCTACCTCGATGACATCCTCGTCTGCTCCCGCTCCGTCCAAGAACACGTGCTCCAGGTCCTCCAACGCCTCCTGGAGAACCAGCTTTCTGTGAAAGCGGAGAAATATGAATTCCATCGCTCCACCATCCCCTTCCTGGGCTACAGTGAGGGGAAAAAAGTATTTGATCCCCTGCTGATTTTGTACGTTTGCCCACTGACAAAAATAAAAAAAAACGCATGTCAAAAATGTTATAAATTGATTTGCATTTTAATGAGGGAAATAAGTATTTGACCCCCTCTCAATCAGAAAGATTTCTGGCTCCCAGGTGTCTTATATACAGGTAACGAGCTGAGATTAGGAGCACACTCTTAAAGGGAGTGCTCCTAATCTCATCTTGTTACATGTATAAAAGACACCTGTCGACAGAAGCAATCAATCAATCAGATTCCAAACTCTCCACCATGGCCAAGACCAAAGAGCTCTCCAAGGATGTCAGGGACCAGATTGTAGACCTACACAAGGCCGAATGGGCTACAAGACCATCGCCAAGCAGCTTGGTGAGAAGGTGGCAACAGTTGGTGTGATTATTCGCAAATGGAAGAAACACAAAAGACTGTCAATCTCCCTCGGCCTGGGGCTCCATGCAAGATCTCACCTCGTGGAGTTGCAATGATCATGAGAACAGTGAGGAATCAGCCCAGAACTACACGGGAGGAGCTTGTCAACAATCTCAAGGCAACTGGGACCATAGTCACCAAGAAAACAATTGGTAACACACTACGCCGTGAAGGACTGAAATTCTGCAGCGCCCGCAAGGTCCGCCTGCTCAAGAAAGCACATATACAGGCCCGTCTGAAGTTTGCCAATGAACATCTGAATGATTCAGAGGATAACTGGGTGAAAGTGTTGTGGTCAGATGAGACCAAAATCGAGCTCTTTGGAAACAACTCAACTCGCCATGTTTGGAGGAGGAGGAATGCTGCCTATGACCCCAAGAACACCATCCCCACCGTCAAACATGGAGGTGGAAACATTATGCTTTGGGGGTGTTTTTCTGCTAAGGGGACAGGACAACTTCACCGCATCAAAGGGACGATGGACGGGGCAATGTACCGTCAAATCATGGGTGAGAACCTCCTTCCCTCAGCCAGGGCATTGAAAATGGGTTGTGGATGGGTATTCCAGCATGACAATGACCCAAAACACATGGCCAAGGCAACAAAGGAGTGGCTCAAGAAGAAGCACATTAAGGTCCTGGAGTGGCCTAGCCAGTCTCCAGACCTTAATCCTATAGGAAATCTGTGGAGGGAGCTGAAGGTTCGAGTTACATTTTTTACATTTTAGTCATTTAGCAGACGCTCTTATCCAGAGCGACTTACAGGAGCAATTAGGGTTAAGTGCCTTGCTCAAGGGCACATTAACGTCATTTAGCAGACGCTCTTAGCCAGAGCGACTCACAAATTGGTGCGTTCACCCTATAGCCAGTGGGATAACCACTTTACAATTTGGGGCGGGGGGGGGGGTTAGAAGGAATACTTGTTGCCAAACATCAGCCTCGAAACCTTAATGACTTGGAGAAGATCTGCAAAGAGGAGTGGGACAAAATCCCTCCTAAGATGTGTGCAAACCTGGTGGCCAACTACAAGAAACATCTGACCTCTGTGATTGCCAACAAGGGTTTTGCCACCAAGTACTAAGTCCTGTTTTGCAGAGGGGTCAAATACTTATTTCCCTCATTAAAATGCAAATCAATTCATAACATTTTTTACATGCATTTTTCAGGATTTTTTTGTTGTTATTCTGTCTCTCACTGTTCAAATAAACCTACCATTAAAATTATAGACTGATCATTTCTTAGTCAGTGGGCAAACGTACAAAATAAGCAGGGGATCAAATACTTTTTTCCCTCACTGTACATCATCGCTGCAGGGAGTGTACAGATGGATCCCAGGAAGGTGAGAGCAGTGGTGGATTAGCCCCAGCCTACGCCCAAAGTGCAGCTGCATGGTTTCCTGGGATTCTCAAACTTTTATCGCCACTGTATCCAGGGTTACAGCACCCTGGCTTCCCCCCTGTCTGCACTCATCTCTCTCAAGTTTAGTTCACATGGTCCCCAGCTGCTGACCGGGCATTCCCGGACCTCAAACACCAATTCACCACTGCTCCCATCTTGGTTCGTCATGACCCGTCCCGCCAGTTCGTGGTGGAGGCCGACGCTTCAGATGTTGGAGTGGGGGCGGTCCTGTCCCAGCGTTCGGCTCTGGACCTCAAGTTACATCCCTGCGCCTTCTTCTCCCATCGCCTCAACACCATGGAGAGGAATTGTGACCGTGGGGAATCGTGAGCTTCTCGTGGTGACGATGGCATTGGCGGAGTGGAGGCACTGGCTGGAGGGGGCGGAACATCCGTTCATTGTGTGGACAGACCACAACAACTTGGAATCTCTCCGCACCGCCAAGCTAGGTGGGCCCTGCTTTTCAACCGGTTCAACTTCTCCCTCTCATACTGACAGGGATCCAAGAATGTCAAGCCAGATGCGCTGTCACACTGCTATAGCCCCGCGGCTACACCCCCGGAAAACCGAGACCATCCTTCCCACCTCGTGCTTGGCGACGGCACTCAGTTGGGGAATAGGGAAGCAGGTCCGGGAGGCACAGCGTTCCCAGCCGAACCCCGGAGGGGGTCAGATAACCAGATGTTTGTTCCTGATGCTCTCCTCTCCTCGGTCCTGGAGTGGGCCCACTCCTCCAGGCTTGCCTGCCACACGGGCTCCCGTCAGACCCTGACCTTTGTGCGACAACGCTTTTGGTGGCCTACCATGGTTCCTGACGTTACCGTGTTCATCGCTGCCTGCACGATCTTTGTGCAGAACAAGACTCCTCGGCAAGCTCCTGCTTGTCTCCTCCAACCTATGCCTGTTCCTCACCATCCCTGGTCTCACATATCCCTGGACTTTGTCACGGGTCTTCCCCCATCTGATGGCAACACCGCCATCCTGGCAGTTGTGGACCAGTTTTCCAAAGCCGCCCACTTCATTCCTCTCCCCAAGCTACCCTCCGTCAAAGAGACGGCCCAGCTCATGGTGCAGCACGTCTTCCGGATCCATGGACTCCCTGTGGACATGGTCTCCGACCGGGTCCTCAGTTCTCATCCCTTTTCTGGAAGGCGTTCTGCACAATCATTGGGTCGTCGGTCGGCCAGCCTGTCCTCCAGTTTCCACCCTCAGTCCAACGGCCAGTCGGAACGAGCCAACCATGACCTGGATACGACTCTGCGATGACTGGTCTCCGCCAACCCCACTACCTGGAGCCAGCAACTAGTGTGGGTCGAATACGCCCGCAACACCCTTCCCTGCTCTGCCATGGGTCTTTTGCCTTTTTGAGTGTTCCCTGGGTTATCAGCCCCTGCTCTTCCTGGAACAAGAGGAAGAGGTCGGCATACCCTCTGCCCAGATGTTTGTCCGCCACTGTCATCGTACCTGGAGGAGAGCCCAATCGGCTCTTTTCAAGACCACCTCCAGGTATCGATGACAAGCGCACCGCCACCGGACCCAGGCTCCCCGGTATCGTCTCGGGCGGAGGTATGGCTGTCCACCCGAGATCTGTCCCTCCGGGTGGAGTCCCGCAAACTTTCCCCCCCTTGGTTTATCGGGCCTTTCCCCATCTCCAAGATCAGTAGCCCCTCTGCAGTTCGTCTTCTGTTGCCCCGTACCCTCCGTATACATCCCACTTTTCATGTGTCTAGGATCAAACTCTCACAGCCCTTTTGTCTCCTGTTTCCAGGACCTGTCGTTTGCCTGCCCCCCTGTTTTTGTAATAAACTTTTGTTACTTCGACACTGTCTGCATCTGGGTCTTCTCCTGAAACGTGATAACCTATAACATGATGCAGCCACCACCATGCTTACAAATATGAAGAGCGGTACTCTGTGATGTGTTGGATTTGCCCCAAACATAGTGCTTTGTTTTCAGGACAAAAAGTTCATTTCTTTGCCAATTTATTTTTGCAGTATTACTTAAGTGCCTTGTTGCAAACAGGATGCATGTTTTGGGATATTTCATTTCTTTACAGGCTTCTTTCTTGAATACTTATTGACTCAAGACATTTTAGCTTTAGATTGTAGAACATTTTAGAAATTAATAAACAAACAAAATTCCACTTTGACATTATGGGGTATTTAATACACGTTTAAATTCAGGCTGTGACACAACATTGTGAAAAAATTCAAGGGGTGTGAATACTTTCTGAAGGCACTGTACATTTACACACTATACATGTGTACAGGACCTTTGCACTTTGCAGTAGGTAGAGCACTGCCTCATGGGAAGGCTGTGAGGATGTCCTTGTTGTGTTCCAGTCCGTGGAGATGATCAGATCTCACAATGCCATGAGAAAAGAATGTCTGAACAATATACATGAACTGCACTATACTGCACTCTGTTCGTCTCTCTGCATTTAGATATAATTAGATTGAGTATGTCCACTGTATTTCCACTGTGGGTCCACTGCTCACTCTCTCTATTAGCTCTATGTTCAATTGACCTATTTGTATATGTGTGTGTAAACTCCTCTGTCTGTATTCTGTCTCTAAATGTTGTCTATCACTAGCAGCACCATATCACCAGGTAACATTCTGAGTGTGTGTAAATGTACTTGGCAAATAAAAGTGAATCTGATATTGTTCTACAATACGATAAAGCCATCTACTGAGAAGTCCACAGCTTTATCAGTGTTGGTCTGTTTGCAGACTGTATTGATTGGTAGACTGTCTGTTTGACAGGTAGGCTGAGTATGACAGTATATCTGAGGATGGAGAAAGGCTTTACTCTGGGAATAGTGTACTGGCTCTTGAGTGAGTGAGTCTGTGTGTGTATGACTCTGTCTCTCTCTCGCTCTCTCTCTCTCTTTTTGTGAACTTTTCAGTGTGTGTCCAACTGGTGGGCTGACAACCTGGGAATGGAACTGGAGTTGACCGGAGCTGTCACATTCAGAATGAGAGAGGGCGAGGATGGGGAGGAGAGAGGGCGAGGATGGGGAGGAGAGCGGGAGAGGATGGAGGGGGGAGGAGAGAGTATGGGGAGGAGAGAGGGAGAGGATGGAGAGGGGACGAGAGAGGAAAGGATGGAGAGGGGAGGAGAGAGGGAGAGGATGGGGAGGAGAGAGGGAGAGGATGGGGAGGAGAGCGGGAGAGGATGGAGGGGGGAGGAGAGAGTATGGGGAGGAGAGAGGGAGAGGATGGAGAGGGGACGAGAGAGGAAAGGATGGAGAGGGGAGGAGAGAGGGAGAGGATGGGGAGGAGAGAGGGAGAGGGGAGAGAGGAGAGGAGGGGGAGGATAGAGGGAGAGGGGAGAGAGGAGAGGATGGGGAGGAGAGAGGAGAGGATGGGGAGGAGAGAGGAGAGAGGAGAGGTTGGGAAGAAGAGAGGAGAGGATGGGGAGGAGAGAGGAGAGGATGGGGAGGAGAGAGGAGAGGATGGGGAGGATGGGGAGGAGAGGATGGGGAGGAGAGAGGAGAGGATGGGGAGGAGAGAGGAGAGAGGAGAGGATGGGGAGGAGAGAGGGAGGGAGAGGAGGGGGAGGAGAGAGGGAGAGGATGGGGAGGAGAGGGAGAGGGAGGGAGAGAGGGAGGGAGGGAGGGAGGGAGGGAGGGAGGGAGGGGAGGGAGGGAGGGAGGGAGGGAGGGAGAGAGGGAGATGTATGGCAGAGAAAGGTACTGTCACCAAGGCAACAGGTAGGTGGCAGCAGGCAGCCTTTGCTGTGTGTATGTGTGTGCTCGAGCGAATGTCTGTGCGTGTGTGTGCGTGCGTGCGTGTGTGTGCGCTTGCATGTGACAAGTTAAGTTGGGCTTCTTATCAAGATGACTGGCTGTCAGAGAAGGTCTACAGGAGGAAAAATGATCTGAGGTCTAGTATAGTTATGGCCTTGAAGTGTGACCTGTTAGAGTTTTAATGGATTTAATTTACATATCTGCTTTCATCTGAGATATGTGAAAGGTTTTAAATAGTAGGTTAGGTTACATCCCAATTGGCACCCTATTCCCTATAGTGGACAACTTTTGACCAGGACCCAAAATAAGTGAATAGGGTGCCATTTGGGACACATAATGACGTCTTGACTTCCACCTCCCACTGATTGGTAGATTTAAGACATTCCAGTTGCTACCAGATTTGGACACCCCTTGGAGTAATCACTGTGTTTTTTTATTCATGTAACCTTTGTGATTGTTTTGATTACTGCACCTCATGCCCCTCATCAGAGAGGAGCAAACTCATAATCCGCACCTCTTTCTTCCTCCCCATCACCATCATCATCATCATCATCATCATCATAATCATCCTCCCAGAAATAAAGGCACAGTTTAAAAGGTGATGAAAGGTGAGAGCAGTGATTGGTTAAGTTCACAACATGGGGGTTAGTTGATGGGGCCAGTGATTGTGGCACTGTCTTGCTGATAAACTGTGCAGAGTTACATTGACATTTTAGTCATTTAGTAGACACTCTTGTTATAAATTATGGATAAATTATGGATCAGCGATGTGTTATGTTTTCATATCGTACCCTGGCAGTTACTGCTGTTTGTCTCTCTTGAGTCATGGTAGCAACAACATAGCCACTACCACTTCCTCAAAATAGTCAGAATGTATATAATTTTAAATAATTTAAAGAAATCTGTCATTTATTTTGATGTGTTTGCTGAGGAATCTTAGTCGCACAATTTTACATCTACAGATGTAGGATCTTAATTTGAGCCAGTTTTCTACAGCAGGAAAATAATCCTTCAGCAACAGGAAATGTGAATTATTATGTGGATTATAATTAATGGGCATTTTTGTAGGGGTTGATACATTTTTCATCATAAGGGAAAATCAAGTCTGAAATTTCAAAGTGGAAATTACAAACTTCAGAAGCCTTTTAAACCTCAAATACACTATACTTTGAAAATGTCCTGCATTGCAGTAAAGTTCTCCTGCAACATGGTGATTAAGTTAAGATCCTACATCTGTAAGGTATTTGGTGCAGTATTTCTCAAGTTAAAAAAAAAAAAAATCATGAAAAAGTCAGTGCACTGCAGACCGCATCGAGTCAGCTGCTGCTGGCTGCGCTCAGGACTGATTTCTGAGAACATGTCTACAACTTCATCACCAGCAAACTGTCAAACTATCGTAAACAAAGCACAAGCAGCTACACGCTGTCTATCAGTGCCCAAAATTACTAGCTAGTTAAGTTCCATCTCTGTTTTTGACAATGAAGCTAGCTACTAGCTATCAGGCACATTGAGCAGCAGGCCACATCAGTTAAATCAGCTTATCAAGTCACTGGCGAGTGGCGACGTGTGTGCTTCGGTTGCCATTTGTTATTTATTGTTTTACAACCTTCACATTATCTATTACCAGAGTGTGTTTCTGAGTGGCAGTGTTTCATAGGGAATCGTGTTACAGAACGGGATGCTCGCGAACGGGTTTTGAATTTTTGAATATTGACAAGTGGCAGTTGGGATGCAAGTGCGCATTGTCTCAGTTCTCAGTTGATTTCATTTATTTTTTTATTTTTTTGCGAGGTAGATCAGCTTTAATATTGCAGATAGATTGTAGCTTCCATCAATGTAATTGTCTGCATCACTTCCAATCCCCCATATCGTTTTGGTTGTTGTTGTTCTGACGTCGTGACATCGTCAAGTTCGCGACCCCCCCCTATCCGTTGGTTGCGCCTGTTGGTCTGCCCTGAATGGAGCTCGTACTCGCCTGGTATTCAAAACAGGCTTGAGATGCGATCGCTGGTCAAGTGTATGTACCTAGCTACCTCGTTTAAATGTCAACAGTACTGTCACAGCCGCATAAAAGAGTAGCACTTGATTTCCATCATCATCCATATTGAGTGTGGTTGGCTGATACGCCCAGAGAGAGGAAGGAAGACAGAGAGAGGAGCGGCTCCCATCCCTTCCTCAGTCAGGAGTTGCACATGGCAGCAACAACACAGGTAGTTTAGACCTTAGCCAACCACCATATACAAAAAAATATCTGGCACAAGCCACTAGCCAGCCAGCCATATATTATGAGTTAGAAGATTATGAATATTAATATTATGAAGTTATTATTATTTTTGCATCGTCATGGTGATGTGACCGGTGACACTTTGCTTCTTGCAATTATCTTGAAAACTTGGACTGCTGACATGAAAAAAAATACCAAAGTATGTTTGAGTGCAGTTCCCCTTTTAAGAGCATATAAGATAAATCACAATCAGTAAAAAAATAAAAAAATAATAATAATAATCATCTAGCTAACTAGCAGATTTACATCAACATCTTTTCCGATGTCAATCATATCTTTAGGAGGCACTGTATCTAGCTTGTTGACAATTTGTGATGGGATGAGTGTGTTGTTGCAGAAATAAACAGGCCTATGCTATGATAAAAGAGGCAGTTGGTATATAATGAACTTTGAATTCTGAAAGACATTTCTTTTCATCCTTTTTTTAGTCTGGAGGCTGCTACTATGATTGGATAGAGCTCAATCAGCGCAGCTTTTTCATCTTGTGCTAGTGGGCATGATTGTAATCCAAACCCAACCCGAAGTTACACAAACCACACCAACTCGCTTACCTCCCACCTATGGCCATAATCACCTAACCATTGTGCGGAAGCTACAAGGCATGTAATGCCGTCTCATTAGCTGGAACCAGATCTGGGCAATAGATTTTAAGTACCTGTAGGAGTATTGGGGAGTTTTATCTGTACTTCAAATGTGCTGTACTGAGGGCCCTATTCGCACCATGTACCAAAACGTTTTAATTGGGCACTGATTGATAAATTAGACATCTTTAAATGAATGATCTGTAAAAGAAACAATGACGTTTTTATTTTTATTTTTTTTTCATGCTTCTTTTCCCCCGTCAAACTGTGTGCCTCATTGCTCTCTAAAGGCGGCTACAAGCGGCACTTGTGCGAGCACGTGGGTGGATTCTTTTTTTTTTTTTGGTGCAGCAGACTCTTTCGTTGCGTTCCACCCAGAGAGGAAGTCCGGCTTGTGTAGTGTATACTAGTGGGGGGCTTGTGGAGCCAGAGTAGCTCACCAAGCAAGAGGTGCCAAGGCACGACGTTTGACTACCCAGCGACGACGTTTGAACTTCCAGATCCTGTATTATCTGCCTGTTTACAAATGCTAGCTACATATCAGGCTAGTCTGGTGTACTATGCTTTACGACACTACGTCTTAACCACAGAAGCAAACATGTCTCTTTTTGAATTGCAATTCCTAGATCTTGAACAGCAAGCGCTTGAACTGCTATTCAAAAAAAAATTAATAATAATACTGAGAAAATGGCAAGTTCGTCCACTGAACACTACAAGAGGGGACGATGGAGAACACACATCTCTTGTCCAACGAGGAAAGACATCTTCAATACTTTCGGGTGTCTTTTGCCAGGTTTGAAGACCTTGTTTCCGCGGCTTGCCCCTAACATCTCGCACAAGATAACTCTCGGCTTTGCCTGTTAGTGCTGCAGAAAGTCTGTGACTGCAAGTGGCAGCACACAGCAAAGTATCACTTCGAGTTACAATTTATAAGCTAGGAATCTCGTTTCAGTTTGTGCCGTCGTCACGGAAGTGTTCCAGGCTATCTGGCATGTCCTGAATAAAATGTTGTTGCATATATCCCTCCGTGGCACAATGGGCAGAAATCGCCAGAGATTTGGGGGGGATCGTTGGACTTCCAACTACAAAGGCTTTTTCTCAATGGTCCTGATGGCAGTCTGTGATGCAAGGTACCGACCACATCCAGAGAAGATACGCTAAATACAAGTGACTATATACATATGATGTGAAAATTATACAAATATAGACGTTGTAGTGATATGCCTCACATAAAATAATTTCAGAGAACCGCTTTGGGATCTTTTTTGCTGCGAGATGGAGAATATCGTGATGTCTCCCTCCAGCTGTTGTCTTTTCGCTTGCTTGTCCGAATACAACCGCATCGAAGGGTTGTAAAGGTTCTCGCATTGTCTCACCAGCTCACACAGACGCTCGTCCAAACTGGACATAGACATAATTGGGCTTAGCAAATCTCGAAATAAAAAGCACAAAAAAGGAAGTTAGCAAGTAGTAGAAGCGAAGTAGCAGAACGTCCATCTCTTCTGTGTTTATACCAGAAGTAGCAGAACGTCCATCTCTGCTGTGTTTATACCAGAAGTAGCAGAACGTCCATCTCTTCTGTGTTTAACCCAGAAGTAGCAGAACGTCCATCTCTTCTGTGTTTAACCCAGAAGTAGCAGAACGTCCATCTCTGCTGTGTTTATACCAGAAGTAGCAGAACGTCCATCTCTGCTGTGTTTATACCAGAAGTAGCAGAACGTCCATCTCTTCTGTGTTTAACCCAGAAGTAGCAGAACGTCCATCTCTTCTGTGTTTATACCAGAAGTAGCAGAACGTCCATCTCTGCTGTGTTTATACCAGAAGTAGCAGAACGTCCATCTCTTCTGTGTTTAACCCAGAAGTAGCAGAACGTCCATCTCTTCTGTGTTTAACCCAGAAGTAGCAGAACGTCCATCTCTTCTGTGTTTATACCAGAAGTAGCAGAACGTCCATCTCTTCTGTGTTTAACCCAGAAGTAGCAGAACGTCCATCTCTTCTGTGTTTAACCCAGAAGTAGCAGAACGTCCATCTCTTCTGTGTTTATACCAGAAGTAGCAGAACGTCCATCTCTGCTGTGTTTATACCAGAAGTAGCAGAACGTCCATCTCTTCTGTGTTTAACCCAGAAGTAGCAGAACGTCCATCTCTTCTGTGTTTAACCCAGAAGTAGCAGAACGTCCATCTCTCCTGTGTTTATACCAGAAGTAGCAGAACGTCCATCTCTCCTGTGTTTAACCCAGAAGTAGCAGAACGTCCATCTCTTCTGTGTTTAACCCAGAAGTAGCAGAACGTCCATCTCTTCTGTGTTTATACCAGAAGTAGCAGAACGTCCATCTCTCCTGTGTTTAACCCAGAAGTAGCAGAACGTCCATCTCTTCTGTGTTTTAACCCAGAAGTAGCAGAACGTCCATCTCTTGTGACCGAAAATAACCGAAAATATGTGCTGTAGACACAGGGGTGGGACTTCCGTTGCAAAACTCACTCAATACTGCCCCTCAGTCTTCGCAAGGAATGATACGTTGGGTCTCAATTTCCAGGTGAGAAAATAATGTGTGACAAGGAGCCGCCGCTTTTGTGACTAAATAAAATGAGTGGAAAGAACACAGCTTAAGAGCTCTAACGTAAAATCCATAATCACCTTTCAATCAGCTATCTATCAACCAATCATCAAATTCCTATTTCTAACATTGATTTAGAACGTGACCAAACCAGCGCGCAACGGCCACGTTCTTAATCAATGTGAATTTGACGGATTGATAGGTAATTGATAATTCATGGTGATTACTTATACATTGATACAATACTTTAATTAATGTCAGCTTTTATGTTGACAGATGGAAAAACATTGACCTTTGACCTTATTTTGACCTTGATGATTATTTGACATGCTCTCCTCTGTTACATATAACATAGCCTGTGGAAACCGCACACACAAACACACGCGCGCGCACGCAGACCTGGGCAGAAAATAGTTGTATTTTATAATTTATTTGAAAATACCAACTTTTCAAATACTCAAGGTAGTCGAATATAGAGTTTTATATCGAGGTTCAACTAAAAGGCAACTGTTTTCTTTGATATTCAAATACAGGTCTCAGAAAAAGTATTTTAAATATACCTCTCAGAAAACCAAATAATATTTGAAAGGAATTTGAATCTATGCAAGTTATTGTGGTCCTCTGTAGCTCAGCTGGTAGAGCACGGCGCTTGTAACGCCAAGGTAGTGGGTTCGATCCCCGGGACCACCCATACACCAACAAAAAAAATATAAATAATAATAATAATTAAAATTATGCACGCATGACTGTAAGTCGCTTTGGATAAAAGCGTCTGCTAAATGGCATATTTTATTATTATTATATTATTTATTTGAAAACAAACAAACAAAAATGTATTTGATGGCTGCCAAATATTTGATGAAGAACCAAAAACTGCAACAGTTAGTTGACTTAGTCTAAATCTACAATAATATGCACATGGTATGGAGGGCTCTTAGATATGAATCTCAATATAGCCTAGAATGAAATACATGGAATCATCTCAACAATAAGAGTAGACCAAATGAAATGACCAATGTCTTATGTAACAACATATTAAAAAAGTTGCTCCAAAAGTAATGAAAGTTTTATTACACAGGTACAAGAACAGTTTTATGTTAACTGTTACTGAGAATGCTAACAGTAACAAAAGATGTCTGTAAAGTGTAGAACGCAAACTACATATCCCAAAACTGCCTTCTTGAATGAACTACAGCCAAGGTAGGTGGAAAATCATGTTAGTTTGTATTCTGAGTAAACTATCCCTTTAAAGATGGTATAGTGTGTGTTTTGAAACAAGATCACTTACCCTCAGGACAAAGAGATTCGAAATTGTTTTTGCTAAGCATCCATCTTGCTGTTTGCGAATGGCTTTGCATTTCTCTTCAGTATCATTACATTAATTGCAACTTTCAAATGTTTTCAGTGGCATGTTGAAAGCGTCATACAGTAGTTGAGCATCACAACTTATTTATACAAAATATAATTGGTTAATTGGTTTGACTTGATTATGTACACCTGTGGCAATGGACATTCAGCATTTACAAAATGTTCAGATAGAAATGTATTGTGTAGATCCAATATGACTGTCAGATTGGAATAGTATAGGAGATCGTGTTCTCTATTTATTATATGTCTTCAACAGGCAGTTCCAGATACAACCCTGCCATTAGTTGAAGGCAGCCAATCCAATACTTTCTGAAAAGTAGTTGCGTTCTCAGATCTGGATTCAAATAGTTTAAAACAATTGAAACTTTCTGAGATATGTATTCAGATAGTTAAAAAAATAAGTCATTTTTGGGGATTTATTCAAATAGTTTTAGTCACCTCCAAAGTAACAATTTGTCCCCTCCCAAAAAACGTTTTTACTTTCCACAAAGCTAAAAGTTAAAACTATAGTTGTCCCAGGTCTGACACACACAGAGACACACACACACACACACACACACACACACACACACACACACACACACACACACACACACACACACACACACACACACACACACTCACTCACACACTCACACACACCTGTTACATAGAGGAAACAAAGCATCAGGAACAGATGGCAGGTGTCCTCGTGAATAACAGACCACAATGATGTCTGAAGGAAGACACATTGACACATAAGCAGCGGTGTGACTGAAAGAGCTGAAGACATTTAGCAGCGGTGTGACTGAAAGAGCTGAAGACATTTAGCAGCAGTGTGACTGAAAGAGCTGAAGACATTTAGCAGCGGTGTGACTGAAAGAGCTGAAGACATTTAGCAGCAGTGTGACTGAAAGAGTTGAAGACATTTAGCAGCAGTGTGACTGAAAGAGTTGAAGACATTTAGCAGCGGTGTGACTGAAAGAGTTGAAGACATTTAGCAGCGTTGTGACTGAAAGAGTTGAAGACATTTAGCAGCTGTGACTGAAGGAGTTGAAGACATTTAGCAGCGGTGTGACTGAAAGAGCTGAAGACATTTAGCAGCGGTGTGACTGAAAGAGCTGAAGACATTTAGCAGCAGTGTGACTGAAAGAGTTGAAGAGATTAAGCAGCAATGTGACTGAAAGAGTTGTAGACATTTAGCAGCAGGGTGACTGAAAGAGTTGAAGACATTTAGCAGCAGTGTGACTGAAAGAATTGAAGACATTTAGCAGCGGTGTGACTGAAAGAGTTGTAGACATTTAGCAGCAGTGTGACTGAAAGAGTTGAAGACATTTAGCAGCAGTGTGACTGAAAGAGCTGAAGACATTTAGCAGCAGTGTGACTGAAAGAGCTGAAGACATTTAGCAGCAGTGTGACTGAAAGAGTTGAAGAGATTAAGCAGCAATGTGACTGAAAGAGTTGTAGACATTTAGCAGCAGGGTGACTGAAAGAGTTGAAGACATTTAGCAGCAGTGTGACTGAAAGAGTTGAAGACATTTAGCAGCGGTGTGACTGAAAGAGTTGAAGACCTTTAGCAGCGGTGTGACTGAAAGAGTTGAAGACATTTAGCAGCGGTGTGACTGAAAGAGTTGAAGACATTTAGCAGCAGTGTGACTGAAAGAGTTGAAGAGATTAAGCAGCAATGTGACTGAAAGAGTTGTAGACATTTAGCAGCAGTGTGACTGAAAGAGTTGAAGACATTTAGCAGCGGCGTGACTGAAAGAGCTGAAGACATTTAGCAGCGGTGTGACTGAAAGAGTTTGAAGACATTTAGCAGCGTTGTGACTGAAAGAGTTGAAGACATTTAGCAGCGTTGTGACTGAAAGAGTTGAAGACATTTAGCAGCGGTGTGACTGAAAGAGTTGAAGACATTTAGCAGCAGTGTGACTGAAAGAGTTGAAGACATTTAGCAGCAATGTGACTGAAAGAGTTGAAGACATTTAGCAGCAGTGTGACTGAAAGAGTTGAAGAGATTAAGCAGCAATGTGACTGAAAGAGTTGTAGACATTTAGCAGCAGTGTGACTGAAAGAGTTGAAGACATTTAGCAGCGGTGTGACTGAAAGAGCTGAAGACATTTAGCAGCGGTGTGACTGAAAGAGTTGAAGACATTTAGCAGCGGTGTGACTGAAAGAGTTGAAGACATTTAGCAGCGGTGTGACTGAAAGAGCTGAAGACATTTAGCAGCGGTGTGACTGAAAGAGTTGAAGACATTTAGCAGCAGTGTGACTGAAAGAGTTGAAGACATTTAGCAGCAGTGTGACTGAAAGAGTTGAAGAGATTAAGCAGCAATGTGACTGAAAGAGTTGTAGACATTTAGCAGCAGTGTGACTGAAAGAGTTGAAGACATTTAGCAGCGGTGTGACTGAAGGAGTTGTAGACATTTAGCAGCAGTGTGACTGAAAGAGCTGAAGACATTTAGCAGCGGTGTGACTGAAAGAGTTGAAGACATTTAGCAGCAGTGTGACTGAAAGAGCTGAAGACATTTAGCAGCGGTGTGACTGAAAGAGCTGAATACATTTAGCAGCGGTGTGACTGAAAGAGTTGTAGACATTTAGCAGCGGTGTGACTGAAAGAGCTGAAGACATTTAGCAGCGGTGTGACTGAAAGAGTTGTAGACATTTAGCAGTGGTGTGACTGAAAGAGTTGAAGACATTTAGCAGCGGTGTGACTGAAAGAGTTGAAGACATTTAGCAGCGGTGTGACTGAAAGAGCTGAAGAAATTTAGCAGCGGTGTGACTGAAAGAGTTGAAGACATTTAGCAGCGGTGTGACTGAAAGAGCTGAAGACATTTAGCAGCAGCGGAGCGTTAAGCTGAATTTTAATGCAAACAACTTGGGAAGAAAGTCTCAGCTCTCTACACCTCTTGAGTTTTTCCACAACTGGGCCAACACGCAAATTTACACCGGTGCAGTGAATGGTCCCCTGTAGTGCAGTAACGTTGTTTAATAGGGCAGGTGACAAGATCCTCACGCTCCCACTCACCTGTACTCACCTGTTGCATATAACATAGCCGGTGGGGACAAAGCGTCCAAGCAGGTGGCCCCATGAATAACAGATCACATTGATGTTTGAAGAAAGACACATTGGCAATGTTTTCAGGGTGACTGAAGGCGTGACTGTTAGCTTTAAAGGGTTACAGCAAACAACATATCTTCTCACGTCCTCTTGCCCAAAGGGATGTTGTATGTCAAGGCCGAGGATGTTTTCTCTATAATGCCATGTGTGTATGTTTATAACCAGAGCGTGGCGGTAAGGCATGTCCATGTATACTAAACAAGAAAGACACATTTACTGTGTTTTTTTTTTTTTGTGTGACTGAAAGTGTGAGGTTTAAAGATAATATATCATTTGAGTGTTTGCTTTAAAGCCATTTATATAACCTATAGACATATTAGGAATGTTTCCATTGTGAGTACTCAGGGTAAAGAGTGGTACATTTAACAGTGTGAGTGTTATAGGGTTGAAGAGTGTGACAATTTAGAAGCTAATTTTCACAAACTGTCACTTCTATTCAGGCTGAATCTCTGCCAAAATGAGCAAATGAGACGAATAATTCACAAAATAGGCAGCAGCAGACCATATACTGCCAATCTTGTAAAATAGAGCAGCTCGTTCTTATAAAGGTAATTAATTGACATAATGATTTGAGCGTGTAGAATAGATTTTTTAGTTGTAAACACAATTTGCAAATGTGTAACTGATGAGTAAACAATCTGTAGTTGTAATCACATTCGCAAACTTGTGTCCAATTTGCGAGAAATAATTGCATCTGTACACCTGCACATGTCCATTTCGCTCGCCCTACCGAGACCAAAACGATTTGTAGACGTGTAAACGGCGATTTCCAAGCAAGGAGAGACAGAGAGAAAGAGACGAGAGAGAGAGAGAGAGAGAGACAGAGCAGGAGCTCTCGGAGGTGGGACCTGTTTCTTCTCACCAATCAGACAAGGTTTTCATAAACCAGCATACTCTGGTTGGTTGGTGACAGCTCACATAGGCCGTGTTGATTGGAACAACCACCTGTCAATCACGACGTGCGTTGCCAGGTTACCACTTGCCAAATATCCACCAAAGAAGCCAAGCTGTTAGCTGTCATGGCGGGTAAGTTTAAATGTCTTTCTTTTATGGCTAGGTAGCAAGCTTCTTTCTTGTTTGTAATACGTTTTTGGAAGCTGTTGTCCAAATCATTGATATGAGGAGTTTGTAAGTCTAACGTTGTAGTCTGATGCTAGCTACCGAAATCGATTAGGTAAAGTTATTTTGCTAACTATTTTTAAGCCAGCTAGCTAGTTTGATTCTGTATGGAGCCGTAGCTATCTAGCTAGCATAATCATTCATGTTTGCTGAGTACCATGCAGAGACACATTGGGACAGGTATTTGTGCGCCAGACAACACTGACCATGTGAGCTGTCACCAACCAACCAGTGTAGGGTATACTGGTCTATGAAAACCTCATCTTATTGGTTAGAAGAAAGGTCCCACCTCCAAGCGCTCCTTGTCTCTCTCTCTCTCTCTCTCTCTCTCTCTCTCTCTCTCTCTCTCTCTCTCTCTCTCTCTCTCTCTCTCTCTCTCTCCTTGCTTGCAATTCGCTGTTTTCACATCCATGAATCTTTTAGGCACTGCCAAAAGTCTGAGCGCGCGAAATTGACATGTGCAGGTGTACATATGCAATTATTGCTCAAGTGCCAATAAGGTTTGCTGTGTCTGTCAGCGTAGTGTCCAGAGCATGGAGGCGCTACCAGGAGACAGGCCAGTACATCAGGAGACGTGGAGGAGGCCGTAGGAGGGCAACAACCCAGCAGCAGGACTGCTACCTCCGCCTTTGTGCAAGGAGGAGCAGGAAGAGCACTGCCAGAGCCCTGCAAAATGACCTCCAGCAGGCCACAAATGTGCATGTGTCTGCTCAAACGGTCAGAAACAGACTCCATGAGGGTGGTATGAGGGCCCGACGTCCACAGGTGGGGGTTGTGCTTACAGCCCAACACCGTGCAGGACGCTTGGCATTTGCCAGAGAACACCAAGATTGGCAAATTCGCCACTGGCGCCCTGTGCTCTTCACAGATGAAAGCAGGTTCACACTGAGCACGTGACAGACGTGACAGAGTCTGAACGTTCTGCTGCCTGCAACATCCTCCAGCATGACCGGTTTGGCGGTGGGTCAGTCATGGTGTGGGGTGGCATTTCTTTGGGGGGCCGCACAGCCCTCCATGTGCTCGCCAGAGGTAGCCTGACTGCCATTAGGTACCGAGATGAGATCCTCAGACCCCTTGTGTGACCATATGCTGGTGCGGTTGGCCCTGGGTTCCTCCTAATGCAAGACAATGCTAGACCTCATGTGGCTGGAGTGTGTCAGCAGTTCCTGCAAGAGGAAGGCATTGATGCTATGGACTGGCCCGCCCGTTCCCCAGACCTGAATCCAATTGAGCACATCTGAGACATCATGTCTCGCTCCATCCACCAACGCCACGTTGCACCACAGACTGTCCAGGAGTTGGCGGATGCTTTAGTCCAGGTCTGGGAGGAGATCCCTCAGGAGACCATCCGCCACCTCATCAGGAGCATGCCCAGGCGTTCTAGGAAGGTCATACAGGCACGTGGAGGCCACACACACTACTGAGCCTCATTTTGACTTGTTTTAAGGACGTTACATCAAAGTTGGATCAGCCTGTAGTGTGGTTTTCCACTTTAATTTTGAGGGTGACTCCAAATCCAGACCTCCATGGGTTGATACATTTGATTTCCATTGATACATTTTGTGTGATTTTGTTGTCAGCACATTCAACTATGTAAAGAAAAAAGTATTTAATAACATTGTTTCATTCATTCAGATCTAGGATGTGTTGTTTAAGTGTTCCCTTTATTTTTTTGAGCAGTGTATATACAATTGCCCAGAGAAAGAAATGTTGTTTAATAAGTAATCATTTTTGAGAATACGCATCACACAAAGTGCCAGAAATAACTGTATCATTTAAAATAGACATTATCCAAGGTGAGTGTTGAATACTGCAGCCAGGGGTGGAACGTGGGAATATTGTAGGTCTCCCAGACTGGTGAAATCATATTCACATGCACAAATGTGTTAGATTTTTAAAGGTAAATTCTAGGGTTTTTGGGGGTGTAATCCCAAAGGGATATTTTTCCAATTCCACCCCTGATCGAGGAACACATTTACAAAAAACTTGAGATAAGAAATAATCGCCAACGCATGGACATCACAAACGGACAGATGGACAAATATAGAAATTACATGTAGACATGACAGAGACCAATGACATAATATATAGATTACATATTGATAGGGCTCAGAGACAGGCTATGTCCCAACTGGCACCCTATTCCCAATGGGTTCTGGTCAAAAGTAGTGCACTACGTAGGGAATAGGGTGCCATTTGGGATGCAGCCATAGATACAGGGCTCAGACAGGCAGAGATACAGGGCTCAGACAGGCAGAGATACAGGGCTCAGACAGGCAGAGATACAGGGCTCAGACAGACAGAGATACAGGGCTCAGACAGGCAGAGATACAGGGCTCAGACAGGCAGAGATACAGGGCTCAGACAGGCAGAGATACAGGGCTCAGACAGAGAGAGATACAGGGCTCAGACAGGCAGAGATACAGGACTCAGACAGGCAGAGATACAGGGCTCAGACAGGCAGAGATACAGGGCTCAGACAGACAGAGATACAGGGCTCAGACAGACAGAGATACAGGGCTCAGACAGGCAGAGATACAGGGCTCAGACAGGCAGAGATACAGGGCTCAGACAGGCAGAGATACAGGGCTCAGACAGGCAGAGATACAGGGCTCAGACAGGCAGAGATACAGGGCTCAGACAGGCTGAGATACAGGGCTCAGACAGGCAGAGATACAGGGCTCAGACAGGCAGAGATACAGGGCTCAGACAGGCTGAGATACAGGGCTCAGACAGGCAGAGATACAGGGCTCAGACAGGCTGAGATACAGGGCTCAGACAGGCAGAGATACAGGGCTCAGACAGGCAGAGATACAGGGCTCAGACAGGCAGAGATACAGGGCTCAGACAGGCAGAGATACAGGGCTCAGACAGGCAGAGATACAGGGCTCAGACAGGCAGAGATACAGGGCTCAGACAGGCAGAGATACAGGGCTCAGACAGGCAGAGATACAGGGCTCAGACAGACAGAGATACAGGGCTCAGACAGGCAGAGATACAGGGCTCAGACAGGCAGAGATACAGGGCTCAGACAGGCAGAGATACAGGGCTCAGACAGGCAGAGATACAGGGCTCAGACAGGCAGAGATACAGGGCTCAGACAGGCAGAGATACAGGGCTCAGACAGGCAGAGATACAGGGCTCAGACAGGCAGAGATACAGGGCTCAGACAGACAGAGATACAGGGCTCAGACAGGCAGAGATACAGGGCTCAGACAGGCAGAGATACAGGGCTCAGACAGGCAGAGATACAGGGCTCAGACAGACAGAGATACAGGGCTCAGACAGGCAGAGATACAGGGCTCAGACAGGCAGAGATACAGGGCTCAGACAGACAGAGATACAGGGCTCAGACAGGCAGAGATACAGGGCTCAAACAGGCAGAGATACAGGGCTCAGACAGGCAGAGATACAGGGCTCAGACAGACAGAGATACAGGGCTCAGACAGACAGAGATACAGGGCTCAGACAGAGAGAGAGTGAGATCAGCAGACAAACTGTCTAACGGCCTTTAAGTGTCTAATTTAAGATCTCTGACTAGCCTAGAGTTATGCCATGCCAGTGCAACCCCCCCCCCCCCCCCCCCACACACACACACACACACTCACACACACACACTACACACTAACACACACACACACACACAGAGGTGTGACATGAAGGATAAATAATGGATAATAACTGCCCTCCGAAAGGTGAGAAAGGTCAACTACCTTCAGAATAATTCAACCAGAGGAATTGGGTTGTCTGCATCTCAAATGGCACCCTATTCCCTATGCAGTGCACTCTGGTCAAAAGTAGTGCACTATATAGGGAATAGGGGTGAGATTTAGGATACAACTTTTGTTAAATGAATGATTGGTTGGCTGGGCTTAATTGCTTGACAAAAATCAACCAACCACAGAGTATCTGAGTGATTGTCATAACGCTCTGAGCAAATCAGTGTGTTGCGTGTGTGTGTGTGTGTGTGTGTGTGTGTGTGTTGTGTGTGTGTGTGTGTGTGTTGTGTGTGTATGTGTGTGTGTGTGTGTGCTTGCGTGGCCCCGTAGGTGGACAGGTTCAGATGTAAGCCAGTAATCACGATCCTAAGGATTATTAAAGTTTACGTATGGGCTGCCTGGCTGGCGTCAACCATGTCATCATCATAATCACAGCCAATTAAACTCAAACTGGGGGATCAGTGTAATTAGTGGATGCTATTGACAGGCCAGGGGTGGATATTATAGACAGGATAGGGATGGATGTTATAGACAGGACAGGGATGGATGTTATAGACAGGGATGGATGTTATAGACAGGACAGGGATGGATGTTATAGACAGGGATGGATGTTATAGACAGGACAGGGATGGATGTTATAGACAGGACAGGGATGGATGTTATAGACAGGGATGGATGTTATAGACAGGACAGGGATGGATGTTATAGACAGGACAGGGATGGATGTTATAGACAGGGATGGATGTTATAGACAGGACAGGGATGGATGTTATAGACAGGGATGGATGTTATAGACAGGACAGGGATGGATGTTATAGACAGGACAGGGATGGATGTTATAGACAGGACAGGGATGGATATTATAGACAGGGATGGATGTTATAGACAGGACAGGGATGGATGTTATAGACAGGGATGGATGTTATAGACAGGACAGGGATGGATGTTATAGACAGGGATGGATGTTATAGACAGGACAGGGATGGATGTTATAGACAGGACAGGGATGGATGTTATAGACAGGACAGGGATGGATGTTATAGACAGGACAGGGATGGATGTTATAGACAGGGATGGATGTTATAGACAGGACAGGGATGGATGTTATAGACAGGACAGGGATGGATGTTATAGACAGGACAGGGATGGATGTTATAGACAGGACAGGGATGGATGTTATAGACAGGGATGGATGTTATAGACAGGGATGGATGTTATAGACAGGACAGGGATGGATGTTATAGACAGGACAGGGATGGATGTTATAGACAGGACAGGATGGATGTTATAGACAGGACAGGGATGGATGTTATAGACAGGGATGGATGTTATAGACAGGACAGGGATGGATGTTATAGACAGGGATGGATGTTATAGACAGGACAGGGATGGATGTTATAGACAGGACAGGGATGGATGTTATAGACAGGACAGGGATGGATGTTATAGACAGGGATGGATGTTATAGACAGGACAGGGATGGATGTTATAGACAGGACAGGGATGGATGTTATAGACAGGACAGGGATGGATGTTATAGACAGGACAGGGATGGATGTTATAGACAGGACAGGGATGGATGTTATAGACAGGACAGGGATGGATGTTATAGACAGGACAGGGATGGATGTTATAGACAGGACAGGGATGGATGTTATAGACAGGACAGGGATGGATGTTATAGACAGGCCAGGGATGGATGTTATAGACAGGGATGGATGTTATAGACAGGACAGGGATGGATGTTATAGACAGGGATGGATGTTATAGACAGACAGGGATGGATGTTATAGACAGGACAGGGATGGATGTTATAGACAGGACAGGGATGGATGTTATAGACAGGGATGGATGTTATAGACAGGACAGGGATGGATGTTATAGACAGGACAGGGATGGATGTTATAGACAGGACAGGGATGGATGTTATAGACAGGACAGGGATGGATATTATAGACAGGGATGGATGTTATAGACAGGGATGGATGTTATAGACAGGACAGGGATAGATATTATAGACAGGGATGGATGTTATAGACAGGGATGGATGTTATAGACAGGACAGGGATGGATGTTATAGACAGGACAGGGGTGGATGTTATAGACAGGACAGGGATGGATGTTATAGACAGGACAGGGATGGATGTTATAGACAGAGGGATGGATGTTATAGACAGGACAGGGATGGATGTTATAGACAGGACAGGGATGGATGTTATAGACAGGACAGGGATGGATGTTATAGACAGGGATGGATGTTATAGACAGGACAGGGATGGATGTTATAGACAGGACAGGGATGGATGTTATAGACAGGGATGGATGTTATAGACAGGGATGGATGTTATAGACAGGACAGGGATGGATGTTATAGACAGGACAGGGATGGATGTTATAGACAGGACAGGGATGGATATTATAGACAGGACAGGGATGGATGTTATAGACAGGACAGGGGTGGATGATTATAGACAGGACAGGGATGGATGTTATAGACAGGACAGGGATGGATGTTATAGACAGGGATGGATGTTATAGACAGGGATGGATGTTATTAGACAGGACAGGGATGGATGTTATAGACAGGACAGGAGATGGATGTTATAGGACAGGGATGGATGTTATAGACAGGGATGGTTGTTATAGACAAGGACAGGGATGGATGTTATAGACAGGGATGGATGTTATAGACAGGACAGGGATGGATGTTATAGACAGGACAGGGATGGATGTTATAGACAGGACAGGGATGGATGTTATAGACAGGAAGGATGTATAGCAGGGATGGATGTTATAGACAGGACAGGGATGGATGTTATAGACAGGACAGGGATGGATGTTATAGACAGGACAGGGATGGATGTTATAGGACAGGACAGGGATGGATGTTATAGACAGGACAGGGATGGATGTTATAGACAGGACAGGGATGATGTTATAGACAGGGATGGATGTTAGACAGGACAGGGATGGATGTTATAGACAGGACAGGGATGGATGTTATAGACAGGACAGGGATGGATGTTATAGACAGGAGGGATGGATGTTATAGACAGGACAGGGATGGATGTTATAGACAGGACAGGGATGGATGTTATAGACAGGACAGGGATGGATGTTATAGACAGGACAGGGATGGATGTTATAGACAGGACAGGGATGGATGTTATAGACAGGACAGGGATGGATGTTATAGACAGGACAGGGATGGATGTTATAGACAGGACAGGGATGGATGTTATAGACAGGACAGGGATGGATGTTATAGACAGGACAGGGATGGATGTTATAGACAGGACAGGATGGATGTTATAGACAGGACAGGGATGGATGTTATAGACAGGACAGGGATGGATGTTATAGACAGGACAGGGATGGATGTTATAGACAGGACAGGGATGGATGTTATAGACAGGACAGGGATGGATGTTATAGACAGGGATGGATGTTATAGACAGGACAGGGATGGATGTTATAGACAGGACAGGGATGGATGTTATAGACAGGACAGGGATGGATGTTATAGACAGGACAGGGATGGATGTTATAGACAGGACAGGGATGGATGTTATAGACAGGACAGGGATGGATGTTATAGACAGGGATGGATGTTATAGACAGGGATGGATGTTATAGACAGGACAGGGATGGATGTTATAGACAGGACAGGGGATGGATGTTATAGAGACAGGGATGGATGTTATAGACAGGACAGGGATGGATGTTATAGACAGGACAGGGATGGATGTTATAGACAGGACAGGGATGGATGTTATAGACAGGACAGGGATGGATGTTATAGACAGGACAGGGATGGATGTTATAGACAGGACAGGGATGGATGTTATAGACAGGACAGGGATGGATGTTATAGACAGGACAGGGATGATGTTATAGACAGGACAGGGATGGATGTTATAGACAGGACAGGGATGGATGTTATAGACAGGACAGGGATGGATGTTATAGACAGGACAGGGATGGATGTTATAGACAGGACAGGGATGGATGTTATAGACAGGACAGGGATGGATGTTATAGACAGGACAGGGATGGATGTTATAGACAGGACAGGGATGGATGTTATAGACAGGACAGGGATGGATGTTATAGACAGGACAGGGATGGATGTTATAGACAGGACAGGGATGGATGTTATAGACAGGGATGGATGTTATAGACAGGACAGGGATGGATGTTATAGACAGGACAGGGATGGATGTTATAGACAGAGGGATGGATGTTATAGACAGGACAGGGATGGATGTTATAGACAGGACAGGGATGGATGTTATAGACAGACAGGGATGGATGTTATAGACAGGACAGGGATGGATGTTATAGACAGGACAGGGATGGATGTTATAGACAGGACAGGGATGGATGTTATAGACAGGACAGGGATGGATGTTATAGACAGGACAGGGATGGATGTTATAGACAGGACAGGGATGGATGTTATAGACAGGACAGGGATGGATGTTATAGACAGGACAGGGATGGATGTTATAGACAGGACAGGGATGGATGTTATAGACAGGACAGGGATGGATGTTATAGACAGGACAGGGATGGATGTTATAGACAGGACAGGGATGGATGTTATAGACAGGACAGGGATGGATGTTATAGACAGGACAGGGATGGATGTTATAGACAGGGATGGATGTTATAGACAGGACAGGGATGGATGTTATAGACAGGACAGGGATGGATGTTATAGACAGGACAGGGATGGATGTTATAGACAGGACAGGGATGGATGTTATAGACAGGACAGGGATGGATGTTATAGACAGGACAGGGATGGATGTTATAGACAGGACAGGGATGGATGTTATAGACAGGGATGGATGTTATAGACAGGACAGGGATGGATGTTATAGACAGGACAGGGATGGATGTTATAGACAGGACAGGGATGGATGTTATAGACAGGACAGGGATGGATGTTATAGACAGGACAGGGATGGATGTTATAGACAGGACAGGGATGGATGTTATAGACAGGACAGGGATGGATGTTATAGACAGGACAGGGATGGATGTTATAGACAGGACAGGGATGGATGTTATAGACAGGACAGGGATGGATGTTATAGACAGGGATGGATGTTATAGACAGGACAGGGATGGATGTTATAGACAGGACAGGGATGGATGTTATAGACAGGGATGGATGTTATAGACAGGACAGGGATGGATGTTATAGACAGGACAGGGATGGATGTTATAGACAGGGATGGATGTTATAGACAGGGATGGATGTTATAGACAGGGATGGATGTTATAGACAGGACAGGGATGGATGTTATAGACAGGACAGGGATGGATGTTATAGACAGGGATGGATGTTATAGACAGGGATGGATGTTAGTCATGACAGGGATGGATGTTATAGACAGGGATGGATGTTATAGACAGGGATGGATGTTATAGACAGGGATGGCTGTTAATAGACAAGGGATGATGTTATAGACAGGGATGGATGTTATAGACAGGGATGGATGTTATAGACAGGGATGGATGTTATAGACAGGGATGGATGTTATAGACAGGGATGGATGTTATAGACAGGGATGGATGTTATAGACAGGGATGGATGTTATAGACAGGACAGGGATGGATGTTATAGACAGGGATGGATGTTATAGACAGGGATGGATGTTATAGACAGACAGGGATGGATGTTATAGACAGGGACAGGGATGGATGTTATAGACAGGACAGGGATGGATGTTTAGACAGACAGGGATGGATGTTATAGACAGGGATGGATGTTATAGACAGACAGGGATGGAGTTATAGACAGGACAGGGATGGATGTTATTAGACAGGACCATGGGATGGATGTTATAGACAGGACAGGGATGGATGTTATTAGACAGGACAGGGATGGATGTTATAGACAGGGATGGATGTTATAGACAGGACAGGGATGGATGTTATAGACAGGACAGGGATGGATGTTATAGACAGACAGGGATGGATGTTATAGACAGGACAGGGGATGGTATGTTATAGACAGGGATGGATGTTATAGACAGGACAGGGATGGATGTTATAGACAGGGATGGATGTTATAGACAGACAGGGATGGATGTTTATAGACAGGGATGGATGTTATAGACAGGAGATGGATGTTATAGACAGGGGATGGATGTTATAGACAGGGATGGGATGTTATAGACAGGGACTGGATGTTATAGGACAGGGATGGATGTTATAGACAGGGATGGATGTTATAGACAGGGATGGATGTTATAGACAGGGATGGATGTTATAGACAGGGATGGATGTTAATAGACAGGGATGGATGTTATAGACAGGGACAGGATGTTTTAGGACAGAGGGATGGCGATGTTATAGACAGACAGGGATGGATGTTATAGACAGGACAGGGATGGATGTTATAGACAGGGACAGGGATGGATGTTATAAGACAGGGATGGATGTTATAGACAGGGATGGATGTTATAGACAGGACAGGGATGGATGTTATAGACAGGACAGGGATGGATGTTATAGACAGGACAGGGATGGATGTTATAGACAGGACAGGGATGGATGTTATAGACAGGACAGGGATGGATGTTATAGACAGGACAGGGATGGATGTTATAGACAGGACAGGGATGGATGTTATAGACAGGACAGGGATGGATGTTATAGACAGGACAGGGATGGATGTTATAGACAGGACAGGGATGGATGTTATAGACAGGACAGGGATGGATGTTATAGACAGGACAGGGATGGATGTTATAGACAGGACAGGGATGGATGTTATAGACAGGACAGGGATGGATGTTATAGACAGGACAGGGATGGATGTTATAGACAGGGATGGATGTTATAGACAGGGATGGATGTTATAGACAGGATAGGGATGGATGTTATAGACAGGCCATGGGTGGACAGGCCATACAGAAGATAGCCCTATTTGGTAAAAGACCAAGTCCATATTATGGCAAGAACAGCTCAAATAAGCAAAGAGAAACGACAGTCCATCATTACTTGAAGACCTGAAGGTCAGTCAATCCGGAAAATTTCAAGAACTTTGAAAGTTTCTTCAAGTGCAGTCGCAAACCCCCCCCCCCCCCCCCCCCCCCAAAAAAAAAGTAGTGGTTTCTTTGCAGCAATTCGACCATGAAGGCCTGATTCACACAGTCCCTTCTGAACAATTGATGTTGAGATGTGTCTGTGACTTGAACTCTGTGAAGCATTTATTTGGCCTGCAATTTCTGAGGCTGGTAACTCTAATGAACTTATCCTCTGCAGCAGAGGTAACTCTGGGTCTTCCATTCCTGTGGAGGTCCTCATGAGAGCCAGTTTCATCATAGCGCTTGATGGTTTTTGCGACTGCACAAAGTTCTTGAAATGTTCTGTATTGACTGACCTTCATGTCTTAAAGTAATGATGGACTGTTGTTTCTCTTTGCTTATTTGAGCTGTTCTTGCCATAATATGGACTTGGTCTTTTACCCCCCCGCCACCCCCCTACCTTGTCACAACACAACTGATTGGCTCAAACGCATTAAGAAGGAAAGCAATTCCACAAATTAACTTTTAAGAAGGCACACCTGTTAATCGAAATGCATTCCAGGTGACTACCTCATGAAGCTGGTTGAGAGAACACCAATGCAATCTTCCTCTTTCATGTTGCCTAAACGGTCTATGACTCTGTCATGCAGTACACGCTTTTAGTTTTGTTGTCTTAGGCTACCTGGCTAAAATGCTTGCTCGCTAGCCTAACTTCCTTTCATGGGCAACGTTAGCTAGTTAACATTAGCCTTCTACATCTAGCTACATGTTGAACTTTCATCCTCTCAGGCCAGGGGCACAATGTAGGAGTTTATGGCTGGATCAGAATCGCCGTTATTATCATTGGCCAGTATGAAGAATTAAGTAAAACCACAAGTCCAAATCCCTATCTCCATCCATGGCTAATTTTGGAAAGGGACAATTTTAGCTAGCTAGCCAACGGAGGACAATAACACAACATGCAACAATTCAAGTTGTTTCTGTCAATGATGTATTGCTGTCAATGCAGTGTTGAAAGGAGTTCATCCAAATCCAAACTGGCTTCCCTTGAAAACACTTTTTGGGTCCGCCAGGACCATTCACAGTTGAGCTCACTCAGTTTAGCTCAGCGCTGATTGGTTATTATTTTATACTTTTTTTTATCAAGGGAGGCCAAATGCTCACATTCAGTGCTACGGGCGGCAACAATGTCATACTCTTTTTGACCAGACAGCATCAGATAAATTTCTGATACACATACAGAGACCGAGGGGCGCTCTTTTGATCGTTTGGAAAAACAAAAATCTGTGTGAATCGTCCTCTGGAAAAACGCACATCCCTGGATAATAATTACATAACCAACGTCTCTAGTAATACCCATCTGAATAGGGCTCTAACATGGCAAAGAATAGGCTTATCAGCGTAGAGTGCGCCACATCATCCCATGGGATCTGTCAAGGCTGCACACAGTAGAAACTCGGGGAGTCCACTACAAAAAATCCTGGAATCGTGCACAACTACATGTCAGGTCAGGTTACCATGGCAATGGTCGCAACAACAGGGTCAAAGTTGAACGTCTCCTGCTCAGTTGCAGCGAAGCAATGGCTATATAAAAGGTGAATGCCGACAATAATGTAGTAAACATTTGGCTGTTTGAAAGGGGGAGCATATAAACATTTCACCCCCCCCCCCCAAAAAAAAATATCAGCCAAAATCCTATGTGAATCAGGTATTAGGTAACCCTGTTCCAACACATGTTCTTTTGTCTGGATGAAATCAACCACCACTGATTGTACAGCGGGGGAAAAAAACTGTTGACACTGCAAGTTGAACATTTGGTCTCTCTATGTATATGTTGAGAAGTACAACACTTTAGTAGAACACAGTAGTACAGTTTAAAAGCCTAAGAAGTAACCAGTAAAACAACATTATTACACGTTGAACATGAAAACTTCGGAATTCAAGTTAATATACAGTGGGGAGAACAAGTATTTGATACACTGCCGACTTTGCAGGTTTTCCTACTTACAAAGCATGTAGACGTCTGTAATTTTTATCATAGGTACACTTCAACTGTGAGAGACGGAATCTAAAACAAAAATCCAGAAAATCACATTGTATGATTTTTAAGTAATTAATTTGCATTTTATTGCATGACATAAGTATTTGATACATCAGAAAAGCAGAACTTAATATTTGGTACAGAAACAGTTGAAGTGTACCTATGATAAAAATTACAGACCTCTACATGCTTTGTAAGTAGGAAAACCTGCAAAATCGGCAGTGTATCAAATAGTATTTAGTCAGCCACCAATTGTGCAAGTTCTCCCACTTAAAAAGATGAGAGAGGCCTGTAATTTTCATCATAGGTACACGTCAACTATGACAGACAAATTGAGAAAGAAAAATCCAGAAAATCACATTGTAGGATTTTTAATGAATTTATTTGCAAATTATGGTGGAAAATAAGTATTTGGTCACCTACAAACAAGCAAGATTTCTGGCTCTCACAGACCTGTAACTTTCTTTTTAAGAGGCTCCTCTGTCCACTCGTTACCTGTATTAATGGCACCTGTTTGAACTTGTTATCAGTATAAAAGACACCTGTCCACAACCTCAAACAGTCACACTCCAAACTCCACTATGGCCAAGACCAAAGAGCTGTCAAAGGACACCAGAAACAAAATTGTAGACCTGCACCAGGCTGGGAAGACTGCATCTGCAATAGGTAAGCAGCTTGGTTTGAAGAAATCAACTGTGGGAGCAATTATTAGGAAATGGAAGACATACAAGACCACTGATAATCTCCCTCGATCTGGGGCTCCACGCAAGATCTCACCCCGTGGGGTCAAAATGATCACAAGAACGGTGAGCAAAAATCCCAGAACCACACGGCGGATCTAGTGAATGACCTGCAGAGAGCTGGGACCAAAGTAACAAAGCCTACCATCAGTAACACACTACGCCGCCAGGGACTCAAATCCTGCAGTGCCAGACGTGTCCCCCTGCTTAAGCCAGTACATGTCCAGGCCCGTCTGAAGTTTGCTAGAGTGCATTTGGATGATCCAGAAGAGGATTGGGAGAATGTCATATGGTCAGATGAAACCAAAATATAACTTTTTGGTAAAAACTCAACTCGTCGTGTTTGGAGGACAAAGAATGCTGAGTTGCATCCAAAGAACACCATACCTACTGTGAAGCATGGGGGTGGAAACATCATGCTTTGGGGCTGTTTTTCTGCAAAGGGACCAGGACGACTGATCCGTGTAAAGGAAAGAATGAATGGGGCCATGTATCGTGAGATTTTGAGTGAAAACCTCCTTCCATCAGCAAGGGCATTGAAGATGAAAACGTGGCTGGGTCTTTCAGCATGACAATGATCCCAAATACACCGCCCGGGCAACGAAGGAGTGGCTTCGTAAGAAGCATTTCAAGGTCCTGGAGTGGCCTAGCCAGTCTCCAGATCTCAACCCCATAGAAAATCTTTGGAGGGAGTTGAAAGTCCGTGTTGCCCAGCGACAACCCCAAAACATCACTAACAACTTTCCCCTGTTACCAAACTTAGCCTGTTACCAAGCCTTCCCCTGTTACCAAACCTTCCCCTTTTACAGAACTTTCCCCTGTTACCAAACCTTCCCATTTCCAAACCTTCCCATGTTACCAAACCATCCCCTGTTACCAAACCATCCCTTGTTACCAAACCATCCCCTGTTACCAAACCATCCCCTGTTACCAAACCATCCCCTGTTACCAAACCTTCCCATGTTACCAAACCATCCCCTGTTACCAAACCATCCCCTGTTACCAAACCTTCCCATGTTACCAAACCATCCCCTGTTACCAAACCTTCCCGTTTCCAAACCATCCCCTTGTGTTACCAAACCATCCCGTTACCAAACCTTCCCCTGTTACCAAACCTTCCCATGTTACCAAACCTTCCCCTGTTACCAAACCTTCCCATGTTACCAAACCTTCCCCTGTTACCAAACCATCCCGTTACCAAACCTTCCCCTGTTACCAAACCTTCCCATGTTACCAAACCTTCCCCTGTTACCAAACCTTCCCCTTTTACAGAACTTTCCCCTGTTACCAAACCTTCCCATTTCCAAACCTTCCCATTTCCAAACCATCCCCTGTTTCAAACCATCCCCTGTTACCAAACCATCCCCTGTTACCAAACCATCCCCTGTTACCAAACCTTCCCATCTTACCAAACCTTCCCCTGTTACCAAACCATCCCGTTACCAAACCTTCCCCTGTTACCAAACCATCCCCTGTTACCAAACCATCCCCTGTTACCAAACCATCCCGTTACCAAACCTTCCCATGTTACCAAACAATCCCCTGTTACCAAACCTTCCCGTTTCCAAACCATCCCCTTGTGTTACCAAACCATCCCGTTACCAAACCTTCCCCTGTTACCAAACCTTCCCATGTTACCAAACCATCCCCTGTTACCAAACCATCCCGTTACCAAACCTTCCCCTGTTACCAAACCTTCCCATGTTACCAAACCTTCCCCTGTTACCAAACCTTCCCCTTTTACAGAACTTTCCCCTGTTACCAAACCTTCCCATTTCCAAACCTTCCCATTTCCAAACCATCCCCTGTTACCAAACCATCCCCTGTTACCAAACCATCCCCTGTTACCAAACCATCCCCTGTTACCAAACCTTCCCATGTTACCAAACCTTCCCCTGTTACCAAACCATCCCCTGTTACCAAACCATCCCCTGTTACCAAACCTTCCCATGTTACCAAACCTTCCCCTGTTACCAAACCATCCCGTTACCAAACCTTCCCCTGTTACCAAACCTTCCCATGTTACCAAACCTTCCCATGTTACCAAACCTTCCCATGTTACCAAACCTTCCCCTGTTACCAAACCATCCCGTTACCAAACCTTCCCCTGTTACCAAACCTTCCCATGTTACCAAACCTTCCCCTGTTACCAAACCATCCCCTGTTACCAAACCATCCCCTGTTACCAAACCATCCCCTGTTACCAAACCATCCCGTTACCAAACCTTCCCCTGTTACCAAACCTTCCCATGTTACCAAACCTTCCCATGTTACCAAACCTTCCTATGTTACCAAACCTTCCCCTGTTACCAAACCATCCCGTTACCAAACTTTCCCCTGTTACCAAACCTTCCCATGTTACCAAACCTTCCCATGTTACCAAACCTTCCCCTGTTACAAACCATCCCGTTACCAAACCTTCCCCTGTTACCAAACCTTCCCATGTTACCAAACCTTCCCCTGTTACCTTCCCCTTCCCCTTTTACAGAACTTTCCCCTGTTACCAAACCTGGTTATTGCCAGACTTTGCACTGTTAGTTGAAAACGAGGGTCCCCTTGATCACCCTACAAGTTAAACAGGCTCTCTACATGGTGTAGCTTGAAGAAGGTAGCTCAGTTGGTAGAGCATGGCGTTTGCAACGCCAGGGTTGTGGGTTCGATTCCCACGGGGTGCCAGTATGAAAAAATATATAAAAAAAATAAAAATAATAATGAATGCACTCACTAACTGTAAGTCGCTCTGGATAAGAGCGTCTGCTAAAATGACTGTAATGTAATGGAAGAATAGACCACTTTGGGCTATTGGGAATAGGGTATCGTCTCTGAAACACAGTGTGTCCTCAGCTGGAGTTCAAAATGTGCACACTGAATCCCACTGACTACTGGACATCATTCTGCTGCAGTTACGTAACTGTTACATTACTGATACACATCTATCTATGTTTGTATTTTAATCTACAGTAAGACTGTGTACCAAATGCCACCCTATTCCCTATGTATTGCACTACTTTGACCAGGGCACATAGTCCACTATGTAGGGAATAGGGTGTCATTTGGGATGCAGACTAAGTCTGTGATAAGCCTCTGCATTATGGTATTATAACTTGGATGGTTGTCGGTATGTAAATGCAATGTGGACTATAAATGCAATGAGGGAGAGGAGAGGAGAGGAGATGAGAGGAGCAGGGTGAGGAGAGGAGCAGGGTGAGGAGAGGAGAGGAGAGGAGAGGAGAGGAGAGGAGAGGAGAGGAGAGGAGAGGAGAGGAGAGGAGCAGGGAGAGGAGAGGAGAGGAGAGAGAAGAGAGGACGGGAGGGTGGGAGGAGAGGAGCAGGGAGATGAGAGTAGAGAGGAGAGGATGGGAGAAGAGGAGAGGAGGGAAGAGGAGAGGAGAGGAAAGGAGAGGAGCTGAGAGGGAGAAGAGAGGACAGGAGAGGAGAGGAGGGGAGAGGGGATGGGAGGAGAGGGGATGGGAGGAAAGGAGAGGAAAGGAGAAGAGAGGAGAGGAAAGGAGAGGAGAGGAGAGGAGCTGAGAGGGAGAAGAGAGGAGAGGAGCTGAGAGGGAGAAGAGAGGAGGGAAGAGGGGATGGGAGGAGAGGAGGGGAGAGGGGATGGGAGGAAAGGAGAGGAAAGGAGAAGAGAGGAGAGGAGTGGAGAGGAGAGGAGCTGAGAGGGAGAAGAGAGGAGAGGAGAGGAAAGGAGGGGAGAGGAGAGGAGAGGAGATTAGAGGGCAGGAGAGGAGAGGAGCTGAGAGGAGAGGAGGGGAGAGGGGATGGGAAGAGAGGAGAGGAGATGAGACGGAGAAGAGAGGGAGAAGAGAAGAGAGGAGAGGGTGATGAAGCAGAATCCTACAGTACATAAGAGGTCAGTTGTCTTGGGCATAATGTAATCGCTGGAGGAGAAATGACACCACACACACAAACACTCACAAATGCGGCCCCATGGTGGGCTGATGGTGCCCCATGGAGACCAGGATACTCCAAGTGAACAGGATCTGAGCCGTGACACCCAAGTCGCTCTTTATAATTAATTAAATGTCCAATCTGGTATTCATTTTTCAGAAAATGGCAGCACCGCCACGTGAAAGAATGGAGTAACAAAACCTTATGTGTTGGGTTATGATATGGTAGGACGGTTGTGTTAAGCTCATGAAGCATTTATAAATTATATTCTTCCATAATCAATTTGTATCAAGCGTTGAAATGACCATTGAACAGCTTTCCAGATCCTTTAAACAGGGAAAGCCTCAGCAAGAGAAGTGGACACATAAACATGTTTAGTTTGTTTTCTCAAGAAAATATGAGAAGATAAAAAGAGAAGATCTGAACATTGTTCATTTCTGTTGTTCTCAAAAAGGTTAGGAGAGGTTCTATGGTAGACTTCTGTGTGGTGTATTTCTAGGTTAGGAGAGGTTATATGGTAGACTTCTGGGTGGTGTATTTCTAGGTTAGGAGAGGTTATATGGTAGACTTCTGTGTGGTGTATTTCTAGGTCAGGAGAGGTTCTATGGTAGACTTCTGGGTGGTGTATTTCTAGGTTAGGAGAGGTTATATGGTAGACTTCTGTGTGTTGTATTTCTAGGTTAGGAGAGGTTATATGGTAGACTTCTGTGTGGTGTATTTCTAGGTCAGGAGAGGTTCTATGGTAGACTTCTGGGTGGTGTATTTCTAGGTTAGGAGAGGTTATATGGTAGACTTCTGTGTGGTGTATTTCTAGGTTAGGAGAGGTTATATGGTAGACTTCTGTGTGGTGTATTTCTAGGTTAGGAGAGGTTATATGGTAGACTTCTGTGTGGTGTATTTCTAGGTTAGGAGAGGTTCTATGGTAGACTTCTGTGTGGTGTATTTCTAGGTTAGGAGAGGTTATATGGTAGACTTCTGTGTGGTGTATTTCTAGGTTAGGAGAGGTTATATGGTAGACTTCTGTGTGGTGTATTTCTAGGTTAGGAGAGGTTCTATGGTAGACTTCTGTTTGGTGTATTTCTAGGTTAGGAGAGGTTATATGGTAGACTTCTGTGTGGTGTATTTCTAGGTTAGGAGAGGTTCTATGGTGGACTTCTGTGTGGTGTATTTCTAGGTTAGGAGAGGTTATATGGTAGACTTCTGTGTGGTGTATTTCTAGGTTAGGAGAGGTTATATGGTGGACTTCTGTGTGGTGTATTTCTAGGTTAGGAGAGGTTATATGGTAGACTTCTGTGTGGTGTATTTCTAGGTTAGGAGAGGTTCTATGGTAGACTTCTGGGTGGTGTATTTCTAGGTTAGGAGAGGTTATATGGTAGACTTCTGTGTGGTGTATTTCTAGGTTAGGAGAGGTACATGGATGCTTTTGTGTTGTATGTTTTTTTGTTTTCAAAGGCTTTGGAGGGGTACTAACTATATGGATGCTTGTGTTCTCTGTTTCTAGGTTTGGAGAGGTACATAATGTAAAATCAAATCAAATTGTATTTCTCACATGCTTTGTAAACAACAGGTGTAGACTAAAATGTAAATGCTTACCAACAACGCAGAGAGAAAGTAATTCTATTTTACCAAGAAGGAGCGAGATGGAGTTGTGCATCAGATGACCTGGCCTCCACAATCCCCTGACCTCAACCCAATTGAGATGGTTTGGGATGAGTCAGACGTGAAGGAAAAACATCCAACAAGTGCTCAGCATATGTGGGAACTCCTTCAGGACTGTTGGAAAAGCATTCCAGTGGAAGCTGGTTGAGAAAATTCAAAAAGTGTGCAAAGCTGTCATCAAGGCAAAGGGTGGCTATTTGAAGAATCTCAAATATAAAATATAGTTTTTGTTTAAAAATGTTTTGGTTACTACATGATTCCATATGTGTTATTTCATAGTTTTGATGTCTTCACTATTATTCTATATATATATATATATATATATATATATATATATATATATATATATATATATATATATATATATATAATAGATTATATTATACAATGTAGAAAATAGTAAAAATAAAGAAAAGCCCTTGAATGAGTAGGTGTGTCCAAACTTTTGACTGGGACTGTATGTAAATGTGATATTTCAGTTTTTTAATTTAGAATACATTTGCAAAATTTCTAAAAACCTGTTTTTGCTTAGTCATTATGTGGTATGATGTGAAGATTGATGAGGAAAACATTTTTTAAAAATCAATTTCAGAATAAGGCTGTAACGTAACATAATGTGGAAAAAGTCAAGGTGTCAGAATTTTTTCCGAATGCACTGTAGGTAGGGATAAAGTGACTAGGCAACAGGATAGATAATAAACAGTAGCAGCAGCGTATGTGATGAGTCTAAAGAGATTAGGGCAAAAAAGGTCAATGCAGATAGTCTGGGTAGCTATTTGGTTAACTATTTAACTAACTATTTAGCAGTCTTATGGCTTGGGGGTAGAAGCTGTTCAGAGCCCTGTTGGTACATCGGTACCGCTTGCCATGCGATAGTAGAGATAACAGTCTACGACTACAGTAAGATGGCTGGAGTCTTTGACAATTGTTAGGGCCTTCCTCTGACAACACCTTGTATAGAGGTCGTGGATGGCAGGGTTCTCGTTTGGACCCTGATAGTTTCTTTTTCAAGTAACTTGAAGCTCTTGTCCGTCCGTTTCCTGTAGTCCACGATCAGCTCCTTTGTCTTGCTGACGTTGAGGGAGAGGTTGTTGTCCTGGAACGTCACTTCCAGGTCTCTGACCTCCTCCCTGTAGGCTGTCTCATCGTCATCGATGATCAGGCCTACCACCGTCGTTTCATCTGCCAACTTAATGGTGGTGTTGAAGTCGTGCAGTCGTGGGTGACCAGGGAGTACAGGAGGGGAATAAGCACTCATCCCTGAGGGGCCCCTGTGTTGAGGGTCAGCGTGGCGGATGTGTTGTTGCCTACCCTCACCACCTGGAGGCGGCCCGTCAGGAAGTCCAGGATCCAGTTGCAGGGGGAGGTGTTTCATCCCAGAGTCCTTAGCTTAGTGATGAGCTTAGAGGGCAATATGGTGTTGAACACTGAGCTGTAGTCAATGAACAGCATTCTCACGTAGGTGTTCCTTTTGTCCAGGTGGGAAAGGGCAGTGTGGGGTGCAATAGAGATTGTGTCATCAGTGGATCTGTTCTGGCAGTATGCCAATTGGAGTGGGTCCAGGGTGTCTCGGATAATGGTGTTGATGTGAGCCATGACCAGCCTTTCAAAGTATTTAATGTCTACAGATATGAGTGCTATGGGGCGAAAGTCATTTATACAGGTTAACTTGGCGTTCTTGGGCACATTGACTATGGTGGTATGCTTGAAACATGTAGGTATTACAGAGTGGACCAGGGAGAGGTTGAAATTGTCAGTGAAGATAATTGCCAATGGTCAGCACATGCTCTGAGTACGCATCCTGGTATTCCGTCTGGCCTTGCGGCCTTGTGAATGTTAACCTGTTTAAAGTTTTACTCACATCGGCTACGGAGATCACACAGTCATCACGGAACAGCTGGGGCCCTCATGCATAGTTCAGTGTTGCTTGCCTCAAAGCACGCATATAAGGTATTTCGCTCGTCTGGCAGGCTCTCATCACTGGACAGCTCGTGGCTGGGTTTCCCTTTGAAATCCGTGATAGTTTGCAAGCCCTGCCACATCCAACAAGTGTCTGAGCCGGTGTAGTAGGATTTGATCTTTGGTCCTGTATTGAAGCTTTGCCTGTTTGATTATTCATCGGAGGGCGTAGCGGTATTTCTTATAAGCATCGAGATTAGTGTCCTGCTCATTGAAAGCGGCAGCCTTTAGGTCAGTGCGGATGTTGCCTGTAATCCATGGCTTCTGGTTGGGATATGTACGTACGGTCACTGTGGGGACGACTTCGTCGATGCACTGTCCTGTAGCTTAGTGTCCGCTTCATCGGACCACTTCCCTATTGAGTTTTTGCTTGTAAGCAGACATTATGAGTATAGTGGTCTGATTTTCCAAATGTAGGTTGAGGGAGAGCTTTGTATGTGTCTCTGTCTATGGAGTACAAGTGATCTAGAGTTTTTTTCACCACTAGTTGCATAGGTGACATGCTGGTAGAAATTTCAATTTTCCGACATTAAAGCCACCGGCCTGTAGATGCTTCTGTGTGTGGAATATTTTTATGTTTTCAAACAGTTTACGCTAATGCCTCCGTGTTGTTGGTTTTTGGTTTTTAAACCCAGTATCTAAGCTGAGAGCTGAGGGGCCTCCTGCTGAGTCTAAAGGCCAAGGCAGTGCTGAGAGTGGGCAGGGAGTCACCTCTGCAGTCCCCTCCATGGCATGGTGGTGGGTAGCTCCGCCCCACGGGTAAAGCTGCCCAGCTAGACATTAAGTAAGCATGAGACCCTGTGTGTGTGTGTGTGTGTGTGTGTGTGTGTGTGTGTGTGTGTGTGTGTGTGTGTGTGTGTGTGTGTGTGTGTGACATTATTACATGAGCCTGGTGAGAGCCTGAAGCACCTGGAGCTGTTTAAAGGCATCAACATCACAGAGGTAGAGCTGCTAGAGAGATAGAGCTACCGTGAACCTCTCTTCCAGCATAGAGAGCATCTCTGCCGAGGCGATCCCAGCTTAGCACACCCAACATCCTCTCTCTGGTCTGTGGTGACAATGTGACAGTGTAGGACAAGTCGGCTTAGCGTCCAACAAGCCCATGGTTCTGGTTGTCCTTCACATGCCTCTATTTTTTACTATCATGGTGTGGGGCGGCAGGTAGCTTAGTGGTTAAGAGCGTTGTGCCAGTAACCGAAATGTCGCTGGTTCCAATCCCCGAGCCGACTAGGTGAAAAATCTGTCGATGTGCCCTTGAGCAAGGCACTTAACCCTAATTGCTCCTGTAAATCGCTCTGGATTTCAGGCTAATGGACTTTCAATACATCCATATATCAAACAGCATTTCCAGAGAAAGGCAATTCTCGTTTGGTTATAAACCTTTTTTAATGGCTTTTTGAGGAGGAGCGGAAGTGAACTCTGGAACCCCAGAGAACTTCTGGTGCATTTGTAAACAACAGCTTTTCCGTTGCAGCTGTAAACCGCTAGCTAGCTTAGTCTAGTTGTTTTCTCAAGGTCAATGACAAAGTGAAAACATGTTTTTATAAATGTTTGCAAATTTATAGAACAGTAAATACAGAAATATCTAATTTACATAAGTATTCACACCTGTGAGTAAATACATGTTAGAATCACCTTTGGCAGCGATTACAGCTGTGAGTCTTTCTGGGTAAGTCTCTAAGAGCTTTCCACACCTGGAAAGCTGAAAGGTTAATTCATCTCCCAGTGTCTGGTGGAAAGCAGACTGAACCAGGTTTTCCTCTAGGATTTTGCCTGTGCTTAGCTCCATTCCGTTTATTTTATATCCTGAATAACTCCCCAGTCTTTAACGATTACAAGCATAGCCATAACATGACGCAGACACCACTATGCTTGAAAATATGAAGAGTGGTATTCAGTAATGTGTTGTATTAGATTTGCAAACAGAACACTGCACAAAGGGGACATTGAAAAGACAGCCATTTTATATCCAGTAGCTTGTATTGAAATGTGCATGTATTATGTCATGTTTCATGTGGACCCCAGGAGGAGTATCTGATGATAAATACCAAATAACACTTTATATTCAGGACAAAAAGTTAATTGCTTTGCCCCATTTTTGCTGTATTACTGTAGTGCCTTGTTGCAAACAGGATGCATGTTTTGGAATATTTGTATTCTGTACAGGCTTCCTTATTTTCACTCTGTCAATTAGGTTAGTATTGTGGAGTAACTATTTTGCTCTTTTGCACCCCAGTATCTCTATTTGCACATAATCTCTTGCACATCAAGCATTCCAGTGTTAATACTATTGTAATTATTTTGCACTATAGCCTATTTATTGCCTTACCTCCATAACTTGCTACATTTGCACACACTGTATATATATATTTTCTGTTGTATTTTTGACTTTATGTTTTTTACCCCATATGTAACTCTGTGTTGTTTTTATCGCACTGCTTTGCTTTATCTTGGCCAGGTCGCAGTTGTAATTGAGAACTTGTTCTCAACTGGCTTACCTGGTTAAATAAAGGTGAAAAAAAAAAAAAAAAAAAATAACTACAATGTTGTTGAGCCATCCTCAGTTTTCTCCTATCACAGCCATTAAACTCTGTAACTGTTTTAAAGTCACAGTTGGCCTCATGGTGAAATCCCTGAGCAGTTTCCTTCCTCTCCGGCAACTGAGTTAGGAAGGACGCCTGTATATTTGTAGTGACTGGGTGTATTGATATACAATTCAAAGTGTAATCAATTATTTCACCATGCTCAAAGGAATATTCAATATCTTTTTTTTTCATTTCTACCAATAGGTGCCCTTCTTTGCGAGGCATTGGAAAACCTCCCTGGTCTTTGTGGTCAAATCTGTGTTTGAAATTCACTGCTCGACTGAGGGACCTTACAGATAATTGTATGTGTGGGGTACAGAGAGGAGGTAGTCATTCAAAAATCATGTTAAACACTATTATTGCACACAGTGAGTCCATGCAACTTATTATGTGACTTGTTAAGCACATTCTTACTCCTGAACTGATTCAGGTTTGCCATAACAAAGGGGTTGAATACTTATTGACTCAAGACATTTCAGCTTTTCATTTTTAATTAATTGGTAACAATTCCAAAATACGTAATTCCACTTTGACACTATGGGGTGTTGTGTGTAGGCCAGTGACAAAACAATCTCAATTTAACCCATTTTAAATTCAGACTGTAACACAATAAAATGTGGAAAAAGTCAAGGGGTGTGAATACTTTCTGAAGGCACTGTACATTTAGTTTAGTTATATTGTTGCCTGTCGTGAGAGAAATTCAAATTCAATTTGTCTGGCTGGCTAACAAGGTAAAACGATCTTTCTCTACCTTCACATCACAGTTATTTGCTGTGGTGTATCTAACATCCCCAGAGTAAACAGATAATAAACGGGAAACAAACGTTGTCTGATTATATTGTTTAATGGAGTTAGCAACAAGTCAATGTCACTCCTTTTTTTTTCTTCTGTTTGTTTGGTTTGATGAAGAAATATGAAACACAAAATATGTAATAACTCAACTAGCTAGCTAGCTAGCTAGCAATAATGGTGAGCTGCAGCGCCGGATGTTTACTGGGGAACCTCTTGGTTGTGTGTGCATATAGATGTTTTTGTAAAGACCCCTTTTCCATCTGTTTTGACCAGAAATCAAAGCCTTTGCTTATTCAACATTTGTAGGATGGAAAATGGTAGAAAAATTAATCTATGCCTTCATTTCTCAAACATATAGACTCTTAGCTTTCATTTGACACCCAATTTGACATGCTCTATGAACTTCACATGTTGGTGCTCATGGGTGGAAATCACCAGAAATGTTAATTCCTTATGCCCAGGGCTTAAATCATATTTTCCAATCTTCAGGAAAGATATGAGCAGCTTTGAACCAGGGGTTGGCTGATGGCACTTTTAATCAGAGGACGGGCTCATAGTAATGGCTGGAACGGGTGTCTGTGTCTGTGTGTGTTTGTCTGTGTGTCTGTGTGTCTGTGTGTGTGTGTGTGTGTTTGTCTGTGTGTCTGTGTGTCTGTGTGTGTGGAGTGTGTGTGTCTCACCATGGTTTTTTGATGTGATTCACAGGGAGGGCCAAGGTGGCTTTTATTTAAAAAAGGGAACAATTATTGAAGAGAGAAGAGGGCTGATCATCCCTCCATCTCTCCATCTCTCCATCCCTGTCTCTCCATCCCTCCATCTCTCATCCCTCCATCTCTCCATCTCTCCATCCCTGTCTCTCCATCCCTCCATCCCTCCATCTCTCCTCCCTCCATCTCTCCATCCCTCCATCTCTCCTCCCTCCATCTCTCCATCCCTGTCTCTCCATCCCTCCATCCCTCCATCCCTCCATCCCTCCATCTCTCCTCTCTCCATCTCTCCATCCCTCTGTCCCTCCTTCCCTCCATCTCTCCATCTCTCCATCCCTGTCTCTCCATCCCTCCATCCCTCCATCTCTCCATCTCTCCATCCCTGTCTCTCCATCCCTCTGTCTCTCCATCCCTCCATCCCTCCATCTCTCCTCCCTCCATCCCTCCATCCCTCCATCTCTCCTCCCTCCATCTCTCCATCCCTCTGCGTCTCCATCCCTCCATCTCTCCATCCCTCTGTCTCTCCATCCCTCCATCTCTCCTCCCTCCATCTCTCCATCCCTCTGTCTCTCCATCCCTCTGTCTCTCCATCCCTCCATCTCTCCTCCCTCCATCTCTCCATCCCTCCACCCCTCCATCCCTCCATCTCTCCATCCCTCAGTCTCTCCATCCCTCCGTCTCTCCATCCCTCCATCTCTCATCCCCCTGTCTCTCCATCCCTCCATCCCTCCATCTCTCCTCCCTCCATCTCTCCATCCCTTGTCTCTCATCCCCCTGTCTCTCCATCCCTCCATCCCTCCATCTCTCCTTCCCTCCATCTCTCCATCCCTCCATCTCTCATCCCCCTGTCTCTCCATCCCTCCATCTCTCATCCCCCTCCCTTTCCATCCCTCCGTCTCTCAGCAACCCTTGCTGTCTGTTCTAATGCAAAAGGAGGTTTATATTCTCCATAATGACCCTTGTCTACTTCTCTCTCTCTGTCGTGTTGCCTCTTCCCCTCTCTCCCTCTTTTCTCTCACTTTCTCACTTTTTTTACTTTTCTCTCATTCCTCTCTCCTCTCTCCTCTTCTCCCCCCCTCTCTCCTCTCTCCTCTTCTCTCTCCTCTCTCCACTTCTCCTCCCCCTCTCTCTACCTCCTATACTCTCTCCTCCCCCTCTCTCCTCTCTCCTCTTCTCCTCCCCCTCTCTCTACCTCCTATACTCTCTCCTCCCCCTCTCTCCTCTCTCCTCTTCTCCTCCCCCTCTCTCTACCTCCTATACTCTCTCCTCCCCCTCTCTCCTCTCTCCTCTTCTCCTCCCCCTCTCTCTACTCTCCTATACTCTACTTCTCCTTTCCTCTCCTGAGGCGTATGTGTGATTATCAGACAGGTCACAATGAGAGGAAATAAAACCCCGGAAACCCTAGTGTTATCAAGGACGATAGGAGAACAATTTTATCTCTCTCTCTCTCTCTCTCTCTCTCTCTCTCTCTCTCTCTCTCTCTCTCTCTCTGTCTCTGTCTCTGTCTCTCTCTCTCTCGCTCTCTCTCTCTCTGTCTCCGTCTCTCTCTCTCTCTCTCTCTCTCTCTCGTTCTTGCTCTCTGTTCCTGTCTCATTTACATTTATATGTTAGTCATTCAGCAGACTTACAGTTAGTGCATCCTTCTCCACCTAAACTCTTCCTATGAGGTTGTTGTCTCCATAGTGACGTATTACAACTCACTTCGCTGGACGTGATGAAGGATGTGCCTAATCTCTCTGTTGATTTATGTTAAACATGTGTTGTTGACTCTCTCTCTCTCACTCGCTCTCTCTCTCTCTCTCTCTCTCTCTCTCTCGCTCTCTCTCTCTCTCTCTCTCTCTCTCTCTCTCTCGCTCTCTCACACTCTCTCTCTCTCTCTCTCTCGCTCTCTCTCTCTCTCTCTCTCTCTCTCTCTCTCTCTCGCTCTCTCTCTCACACTCTCTCTCTCTCTCTCACTCGCTCTCTCTCTCTCTCTCTCTCTCTCTCTCTCGCTCTCTCGCTCTCTCTCTCGCTCTCTCTCACACTCTCTCTCTCTCTCTCTCTCTCTCTCTCACTCGCTCTCTCACTCACTCTCTCTCCCCCTTGGTTGTTGCCTTGGCAATGTGTATCACTCAAGTTCAGTGGCGGCTCCTGAAAAAATTCTCAGGGGGGGCAATTTTTCTGATGATTTAGGTGACCTACACACATTTTAAAAAAGATATGTCCAGCAACAACATGAAGACAGGGGCAGCATATAAGTCAATACCAGAAGCATTTATTGACTGATCTCAAAAGTGTTGGCTTACCAGGGTTGGTGGAGCCCTCAGTTTCATCTTTGCCTCGCAAAGCTAACTCAAACACTCCGCAAAACTTCACACACTGGATTAGCCGGCTGAGGATGTGGCGGTTCTTGCTAATGTCGTAGTAAATATATTTGTTATAGTGAATATGGAATATGATATGTTGAGTAAAATGTTGTGCTAAGATCTATTTAGGTCAGGATCTGGTTATAAGTTCTGTTCCTATCCAATAACAATGGACAAAAGGGTCCTATCTTGTCAGCCTTGTCAGTTTCAGTTCTCCAGTAAACTTGTGATTATCAACACTAACCTCATCGTTGAGGCGGCGGACAGCTAGCCTGTATCCCTCATCCAGTTGAGTGGGAATGTTCACTCTCCCCAAAGCAGACAATCTCAAACAGCTATCCATGTGGGTCTTTGACAGCTCATGTTTCTTAATCTTTCCTGAAAGATGGTGCATGTCCGTTACACACCAGTCGCTGTCCAAGCGGTGCTGTCTGCCGTGCCGCCTTCAGGGTGAAAGAGTAAGCAGGGGGTAGCAGAAGACTGCATTAGCTACATCGCAGCCTGCTAGCCAGGTTTTTCGTTCGTACCAATTTTTGGAAAATCCTCGGGTGTAGGACTTCCCCCCTTAGTAGAAACCTGTTGAATTATTAAATTTGGTCTGGGAGGTCCTAATTGTTTTCGTTGCCAATTTATCTTCATTTGTTCGCCGACAAAAAGGAACTTCTTTCAAAGACACAATCGAGTTGCACTGAAGCCTAGCCATTTTGATAGTAGTAGTGAATTGATTGACGCTGCTACCCGCTCTTTTCTTAGTTACGTTCATGGTTATGTTACGTATGACGAAAGCGCGTAAGTGCAAGCCCTCAGAAACCCATAGAGATTGTATTGAAAGCTCTGATATTTGAAAAAAATAGATTTTACATGGGAGTCTATGACAGACTTCTGGGCGATTTTCAACCTGACTGAAATCGCCCCAAAAGGGGGGGGGGGGGGGGCATTTGAAGCACGACTTTAGCCTGATTGGACATTTAGTGGCACTGTGGCAGATCAGACGTCTAGATTACAACACTGATAACTACTGTTGCCGTGATATAATTGATTAGAAAAAAAATCCCTTCCTTTTCCCGTTTGGCAGTGCGTCGCCCATATCGCCCTATTGAACACACCGCCCCTGCTCAAGTTGAAGCTGAGTGATATTACTATTTTTCTTTTTTTATATTCAGCATAACAATAACAACAATAATTTAATATTTTTTAGTTGTCAGTGTTTATTATGATTTTAGTGTTAAATATGAGGTAAACTTTCAGCAGAGCCCCAAGTCCAATGGGTATATCCTGTGATGTGTCAATGTTGATGTTATCTCTAGCCATAGCCGGAATGATTTTGCAGTACAGGTTTCCTGTTATATTCATAAGAGGTGTAGGGAGGGCAAATTCTGTGAATACAAAAAAATTAATGTAATTATACAGATGAACGTGCAGACAAAGCAGTATTCATACCTTGGTTTTTGTTGTGAATGTGAATTTTCATACACATACTTTGCCCATAATGTAGAGACCTCTGGGATCTTCATTGAAGAGGTCAGGGAGGAAGAAGATGGCTGCTCTGACTGAGTCCTACAAGGTTTTAGAGAAACCATTCATTAAAATGAACTGTAGATGATACATGTGAACATTATGAGACAAACCAATACCAAAGGTACATACCTTTGTGTGCCTCTTGGTTCGTATACCTGTAGACAGACAGACAGACAGACAGACAGACAGACAGACAGACAGACAGACAGACAGACAGACAGACAGACAGACAGACACACAAGTGAGGAGTTCAGTCATTTGTGCCCAATGCAGCTTGACATATTCTTACCACTTTGTTGATTTATATCCATTGAATTGTGTCCAATTTCTCTTTTAGAAAAGGGAGAACGTGTTAAACAACACAGCCATTTGCACAAATATGAAAAGATAGATGGTATCATCATAAAACAATCATCAATTTAGATCATACAAGGGAGAAACCTTACCTTAAATTGAGGAGCTCTTTCAAGTTTTCAGTTAAGTGCCTGCACCTGCTGTCATCTAACATGTAAATATAAATGTTTCAGTTGGGCAGTTAGGTTAATGCAAGAACCCCCAAGAACTCCTATGGGTTATTGGTAGAACCTTTTGGGGCATTTTCCAGTGCCAAGAACCTTAAGGTTCTTCAAGGAACTTTGAGGATCTTAGAAGAACCCTTTGCTGAACCCCTAATTAGTTTAGTCTGAGTGTGTGCCAGAGAGACAGGTTGGAAAGTGACTGGTTTCAGGAATATATAAATACATATGGTAATATATACAGTGAGGGAAAAAAGTATTTGATCCTCTGCTGATTTGGTACGTGTGTCATTTAGAACGCAGTGTCATTTAGAATGCAGTGTCATTTAGAATGCAGTGTCATTTAGAATGCAGTGTCATTTAGAACGCAGTGTCATTTAGAATGCAGTGTCATTTAGAACGCAGTGTCATTTAGAATGCAGTGTCATTTAGAACGCAGTATCATTTAGAATGCAGTGTCATTTAGAACGCAGTATCATTTAGAATGCAGTATCATTTAGAACGCAGTATCATTTAGAATGCAGTATCATTTAGAATTCTTATTTAGAGCATAAAGTGTCGTTTAGAACGCAGTGTCGTTTAGAACACAGAGTGTCATTTAGGATTCAGAGTGTCATTTCAGACGTATCCAACTGGAGTTCAAAACCACACAGCTTGACAATCTATATTGCACTAAATAGGCAACAGGGTGCAAATTGGAACACACAACGACAATGATTACAGAAGCTGTGATTCTATGCCCTGTGCAGCCCTGTGCAACCCTGTTCAGCGGTGTGCTGTGTGTGTGTGTGTGTGTGTGTGTGTGTGTGTGTGTGTGTGTGTGTGTGTATGTGCCTGCGTGTATGTGGTGGATGGCAGTGTTATCAGTGTTATCTGGTTGAGCGGCTCTTCAACACCCCTATGGGCCTATAACAGAGCTTGTGTTTGGTATCAAAGGAAGCATCTTTATTCTCTGTTTTCTCTAAGGCAGCGGCAGCTGGCGGGCCATCTGAAAGCTTCATTATGCTTAGTTGTGATGTTTTGACAAATCCAATTGCATTTTTTTAAACTTTCAATGGCTTGCGACCGAAATGGCACCCTTCCTACTCCCTTTATAGTGCACTCCAGAGCCCTATGAGCCCTTGTCAAAAGTAGTGCACCGTTAGAGGGAATATGGTACATTTACATTTACATTTTAGTAATTTAGCAGACGCTCTTATCCAGAGCAACTTACAGTTCTTATTTATTTTTATTTGTATTATACTGGCTCCCCGTGGGAACCATTTGGGAACCATTTGGGATGGGAGTCTGTGCTTATAGTTAATGTATTATGTAAAATCTATGATGTCACGTTGTGATAATAATTTCCTCTGTATCCATCTGCCTCAGTACATTAGAATAAAATGTTATTATGTTGCTACATAACCCATTCAATCATTATTGGCCTTCACTGCAACACGCTAACTCCTTGTAACTCAGAACACACACACACACACACACAGAGAAATACACACACACGCACACACACACACACACACACACACACAGAGAGAGAGAAACACACACACACACAAACAGAGAAACATACACACACAGACACACACATATACACAAACCGTTTACAGTAGTAATTTCCCCATTAGGGATTATCCGTCAGTATGTACGGATTATGTTACGTCCCTGTGTGTGTGTGTGTGTTCGGATTATATTACATGATGGTTCTATCATATTGTTAGACACACACAATATATTATATATTATAACACAATGTATTATAATTGTTATATTACGTCTGGTTGTTGCTGTTGTGCCCTGAAGCGGCACACTTAAACCTCTATTGTGTTGTTCAACATGGGGAAGACGTTAAATAAGATGTTCATCTGAATCATATCTCCGACCCTTGAGAGCAACTTTGGTGCTCGGAGCATGGTAGCATGCACGTTGAGAAATACCCATGGTGGTGCGCTCAAGAGAGTGGATGAACAAATTGATGTCTATTTCACATCTTACACAAGAAGAGGTCTTCCGAGCTCATGTAGCGAGGCGATCATATCTGCGACCAGGTTAAATAGATTTATTATGGTACGTGAAAACGGATTGTTTCTACCCTTTGTGTTCTAAGGACATGACAAAGCCAAGTGTTTTCCCTCTCAGCTCTTCCTCATAGAGACTGGAGAGGATCTGTAGACAGGGGACGCAGACAACACACTCTCCTCTCCTCCTCTGCCATTCTCTCTCTCTCGCTTTCTCGCTGAGAGACTTCAAGAAGAGGCATTGATCCTTTGTCTACATCATCAGTACCCAGACCACTTCCACTGTGAAGAAGAGCTGAAGCTTACAGGAATATCACAGGGGTCAGTGGTCTCTCCTCCCCTCCTCTCCCCCTCTCCCCCTCCTGCCCTCTCCTCTCCCCTCACCCTGCTCCTCCCCTCCTCTCCCCCTCCTGCCCCCTCCTCTCCCCCTCCTGCCCTCTCCTCTCCCCTCACCCTGCTCCTCTCCTCTCCTCCTCTCTCCCTCCTGCCCTCTCCTCTCCCCTCACCCTGCTCCTCTCCTCTCCTCCTCTCCCCCTCCTGCCCTCTCCTCTCCCCTCACCATGCTCCTCTCCTCCCCTCCTCTTCCCCTCCTGCCCTCTCCTCTCCCCCTCCTGCCCTCTCCTCTCCCCTCACCCTGCTCCTCTCCTCTCCTCCTCTCCCCCTCCTGCCCTCTCCTCTCCCCTCACCATGCTCCTCTCCTCCCCTCCTCTTCCCCTCCTGCCCTCTCCTCTCCCCCTCCTGCCCTCTCCTCTCCCCTCACCATGCTCCTCTCCTCCCCTCCTCTTCCCCTCCTGCCCTCTCCTCTCCCCCTCCTGCCCTCTCCTCTCCCCTCACCCTGCTCCTCTCCTCCCCTCCTCTTCCCCTCCTGCCCTCTCCTCTCCCCATCCTGCCCGCTCCTCTCCCCTCACCCTGCTCCTCTCCTCCCCTCCTATCCTGAGCAGAGTGTTTCACGGGAAGCTGAGCAGAGTGTTTCACAAATTAGCCCTTCTCAGAACCCATGATGTCACAAGCCTCACGTTGACTCAAGCCCTAAGAGGAAAGGAACAGAGGGGAAGAGGATAGGAACAGAGGGGAAGAGGAGAGGAACAGAGGGGGAGCAGGAGAGGAACAGAGGGGATCAGGAGAGGAACAGAGGGGAAGAGGAGAGGAACAGAGGGGAAGAGGAGAGGAACAGAGGGGAAGAGAGAGAGGAACAGAGGGGAAGAGGAGAGGAACAGAGGGGAAGAGAGAGAGGAACAGAGGGGAAGAGGAGAGGAACAGAGGGGAAGAGGAGAGGAACAGAGGGGATCAGGAGAGGAACAGAGGGGGAGAGAGGACAGAGGGGATCAGAGAGGAACAGAGGGGGAGAGGAGAGGAACAGAGGGGAAGAGGAGAGGAACAGAGGGGAAGAGGAGAGGAACAGAGGGGAAGAGAGAGAGGAACAGAGGGGATCAGGGGAGGAACAGAGGGGGAGAGGAGAGGAACAGAGGGGATCAGGAGAGGAACAGAGGGGGAGAGGAGAGGGACAGAGGGGAAGAGGAGAGGAACAGAGGGGAAGAGGAGAGGAACAAAGGGGAAGAGGAGAGGAACAGAGGGGATCAGGAGAGGAACAGAGGGGGAGAGGAGAGGAACATAGGGGAAGAGGAGAGGAACAGAGGGGAAGAGGAGAGGAACAGAGGGGGAGAGGAGAGGAACAGAGGGGATCAGGAGAGGAACATAGGGGAAGAGGAGAGGAACAGAGGGGAAGAGGAGAGGAACAGAGGGGATCAGGAGAGGAACAGAGGGGGAGAGGAGAGGAACAGAGGGGAAGAGGAGAGGAACAGAGGTGCATTTATGCTTTGGACCATTTATTCGCAGGTACTCATTAAATTGTTGCTAGTGGTTGGACTCAATGATCCTTTAATTACACAAGGTCCTTTTGTTTACATTGTTAACCTAGCTAGTCAATGTAGCTAGCTAGCAAGTAGTAGTAGCTGTTTTACTTCATACATCTTAGCACAATAACCAGTGGTGTCTAGTGCAGGACATATGCAACCAAAATACACTTTATTTGTCATTATTTCAATTCACAAGATAGAATGAAAGCGTGCGTCGGCCCACGAGAATTGAACCTCAGCGAATCTTGAGTTTGGATACTGCCTTTGGAAGTGATGCAACACAGGCAGCGAAGCAGCCTTTATAGACTTCAAGGGGAGAATTTCCTCAACAGCTAATGGCAATGCCGGACACCCGATGGCTGTAGTGTTCCAGGGATGATGGCTGTAGTGTAGCAGGGATGATGGCTGTAGTGTAGCAGGGCTGATGGCTGTAGTGTAGCAGGGATGATGGCTGTAGTGTAGCAGGGATGATGGCTGTAGTGTAATAGGGCTGATGGCTGTAGTGTAGCAGGGCTGACGGCTGTAGTGTAGCAGGAATGATGGCTGTAGTGTAGCAGGGATGATGGCTGTAGTGTAGCAGGGATGATGGCTGTAGTGTAGCAGGGATGATGGCTTTAGTGTAGCAGGGATGATGGCTGTAGTGTAGCAGGGATGATGGCTGTAGTGTAGCAGGGATGATGGCTGTAGTGTAGCAGGGATGATGGCTGTAGTGTAGCAGGGATGATGGCTGTAGTGTAGCAGGGATGATGGCTGTAGTGTAGCAGGGCTGATGGCTGTAGTGTAGCAGGGATGATGGCTGTAGTGTAGCAGGGCTGATGGCTGTAGTGTAGCAGGGCTGATGGCTGTAGTGTAGCAGGGCTGATGGCTGTAGTGTAGCAGGGATGATGGCTGTAGTGTAGCAGGGATGATGGCTGTAGTGTAGCAGGGCTGATGGCTGTAGTGTAGCAGGGCTGATGGCTGTAGTGTAGCAGGGCTGATGGCTGTAGTGTAGCAGGGATGATGGCTGTAGTGTAGCAGGGATGATGGCTGTAGTGTAGCAGGGCTGATGGCTGTAGTGTAGCAGGGATGATGGCTGTAGTGTAGCAGGGATGATGGCTGTATTGTAGCAGGGATGATGGCTGTAGTGTAGCAGGGATGATGGCTGTAGTGTAGCAGGGATGATGGCTGTAGTGTAGCAGGGCTGATGGATGTAGTGTAGCAGGGATGATGGCTGTAGTGTAGCGGGGCTGATGGCTGTAGTGTAGCGGGGCTGATGGATGTAGGGTAGCAGGGATGATGGCTTTAGTGTAGCAGGGATGATGGCTGTAGTGTAGCAGGGCTGATGGCTGTAGTGTAGCAGGGCTGATGGCTGTAGTGTAGCAGGGATGATGGCTGTAGTGTAGCAGGGATGATGGATATAGTGTAGCAGGGATGATGGCTGTAGTGTAGTAGGGCTGATGGCTGTAGTGTAGCAGGGCTGATGGCTGTAGTATAGCAGGGCTGTTGGCTGTAGTGTAGCAGGGATGATGGCTGTAGTGTAGCAGGGATGATGGCTGTAGTGTAGCAGGGCTGATGGCTGTAGTGTAGTAGGGATGATGGCTGTAGTGTAGCAGGGCTGATGGCTGTAGTGTAGCAGGGCTGATGGATGTAGTGTAGCAGGGCTGATGGATGTAGTGTAGCAGGGATGATGGCTGTAGTGTAGCAGGGTTGATGGATGTAGTGTAGCAGGGATGACGGCTGTAGTGTAGCAGGGATGATGGATGTAGTGTAGCAGGGATGATGGCTGTAGTGTAGCAGGGATGATGGCTGTAGTGTAGCAGGGATGATGGCTGTAGTGTAGCAGGGATGATGGATGTAGTGTAGCAGGGATGATGGCTGTAGTGTAGCAGGAATGATGGCTGTAGTGTAACAGGGATGATGGCTGTAGTGTAGCAGGGCTGATGGCTGTAGTGTAGCAGGGCTGATGGCTGTAGTGTAGCATGGATGATGGCTGTAGTGTAGCAGGGATGATGGCTGTAGTGTAGCAGGGCTGATGGCTTTAGTGTAGTAGGGATGATGGCTGTAGTGTAGCAGGGCTGATGGCTGTAGTGTAGCAGGGCTGATGGATGTAGTGTAGCAGGGCTGATGGATGTAGTGTAGCAGGGATGATGGCTGTAGTGTAGCAGGGCTGATGGATGTAGTGTAGCAGGGATGACGGCTGTAGTGTAGCAGGGATGATGGATGTAGTGTAGCAGGGATGATGGCTGTAGTGTAGCAGGGATGATGGCTGTAGTGTAGCAGGGATGATGGCTGTAGTGTAGCAGGGATGATGGATGTAGTGTAGCAGGGCTGACGGCTGTAGTGTAGCAGGAATGATGGCTGTAGTGTAACAGGGATGATGGCTGTAGTGTAGCAGGCATGATGGCTGTAGTGTAGCAGGGATGATGGCTGTAGTGTAGCAGGGATGATGGCTGTAGTGTAGCAGGGATGATGGCTGTAGTGTAACAGGGATGATGGCTGTAGTGTAGCAGGGATGATGGCTGTAGTGTAGCAGGGATGATGGCTGTAGTGTAGCAGGTATGATGGCTGTAGTGTAACAGGGATGATGGCTGTAGTGTAGCAGGGATGATGGATGTAGTGTAGCAGGGCTAATGTATGTAGTGTAGCAGGGCTGATGGCTGTAGTGTAGCAGGGATGATGGCTGTAGTGTAGCAGGGATGATGGCTGTAGTGTAGCAGGGCTGACGGCTGTAGTGTAGCAGGGCTGACGGCTGTAGTGTAGCAGGAATGATGGCTGTAGTGTAGCAGGGATGATGGCTGTAGTGTAGCAGGGATGATGGCTGTAGTGTAGCAGGGCTGAGGATGTAGTGTAGCAGGGATGACGGCTGTAGTGTAGCAGGGATGATGGCTGTAGTGTAACAGGGATGATGGCTGTAGTGTAGCAGGGATGATGTCTGTAGTGTAGCAGGGATGATGGCTGTAGTGTAGCAGGGATGATGGATGTAGTGTAGCAGGGATGACGGCTGTAGTGTAGCAGGGATGATGGATGTAGTGTAGCAGGGATGATGGCTGTAGTGTAGCAGGGATGATGGCTGTAGTGTAGCAGGGATGATGGCTGTAGTGTAGCAGGGATGATGGATGTAGTGTAGCATGGCTGACGGCTGTAGTGTAGCAGGAATGATGGCTGTAGTGTAACAGGGATGATGGCTGTAGTGTAGCAGGGATGATGGCTGTAGTGTAGCAGGGATGATGGCTGTAGTGTAGCAGGGATGATGGCTGTAGTGTAGCAGGGATGATGGCTGTAGTGTAACAGGGATGATGGCTGTAGTGTAGCAGGGATGATGGCTGTAGTGTAGCAGGGATGATTGCTGTAGTGTAGCAGGGCTGATGGCTGTAGTGTAGCAGGGCTGATGGCTGTAGTGTAGCAGGGCTGATGGCTACACAGATTGAAAAACACCTGATCTGTCACGACTTCCACCAAGGCTGCCCCCCCCCTCCTTGTTCGGGCAGGTTTCGGCGTTCGTCGTCACCGGAGTACTAGCTACTGCCGATCCCATTCTCATCACTCTACTTGTCATGTCTTGTCAATCACACACACCTGGTGCTCATTCCCCTAATTAGTATGTGTATAAGTGTTCCCTCTGTTCCCCTTGTCTTTGTGAGTGATTGTTTCATTGTGAGAGCGAGGAGCTCGGTTCAGCTACTCTTCCATTTGTTATTGCCATGGTGGAATATTTCCCTTGTGATAGTTTCGTTTTGACGCTTGGGGCGTTTGATTTATGTAAACGGAATAAACTCTGGACTTCAGTATTTTACCTCCTGCGCCTGACTCCTTCCTTCACACCTCATCACCTGATGTTAAACATATAGAATAACACCTGATGTTAAACATATAGAATAACACCTGATGTTAAACATATAGAATAACACCTGATGTTAAACATATAGAATAACACCTGATGTTAAACATATAGAAAAACACCTGATGTTAAACAGATAGATTAACACCTGATTTTACACTCAATTATGTCACCTAAACCCAATAATTACACCTTTATAGTGACATCAGGCTCAGGGTGGTAGTGCTGTCTAAAGATTGCTGACTAACCGAAGGAGGGGGTGGAAGTATTAAGCTTTTCCCAAAGTTCATTTGTGCATAGATAGTGCATCATGGAAATAATAATTCAGCCTATTTTACAAAGACAGTTTCCCACCTATTTGGCCTCATGTGGCCATGTTGAAAGAAAGAGTCATGTTTTCCTGTCAACCCACCTGTTTGGCCTTTTTAGTGCATGTCAGACCTGGAGTGTTCTGCCTTAATTCATATGTGTTGATTTGCTGTTCCTTCTAACCTGTCTGGCTGTGCGGTCCTTAGACAGCAACTGGCCACACACACACACACACACACACACACACACACACACACACACACACACACACACACACACACACACACACACACACACACACACACACACACACACACAGTCTTGTACAACTAACCTTGTGGGGACACACAATTCAGTCCCATTCAAAATCCTATTTTCCCTAACCCCTAACCTAACCCTTACCCTTAACCTAACCCGTACCCTAACCTTAACCCATACCCTAACCTTAAACCAAAAAACGAACCTTAACCCTGACCCTAAACCTAACCCTAGCTCCTAACCCTAACCCTAATTCTAACCCTAACACTGATTCTAACCTTAACCCTAAACCCCCTAGAAATAGCATTTGACCTTGTGGGGACCAACAAAATGTCCCCAGTTGGTCAAATTTGTTTTAGTTTACTATTCTTGTGGGGACTTCTGGTCCCCACAAGAATAGTTAAACACGTCCACACACACACACACACACACACACACACACACACACACACACACACTCAGGGTTTCCCAGCGGCAGTAGAAGCAGTTGAGACATGTTGGCCTTTCTCTCTCTCAGCTGTGTCTAAAGCTATTCGTCAGGGTGGTCACGGAAGTGTGTGAATGTGCGTGTGCACACACCACACACACACACACACATATATATACACACACACACACACACACATACACACGCATACACACACACAGTTGGAAACCTGTGGTTGTTTAATGATGACAGGACAGTATCATCTTTAGTTACTGTTCTTTAAGCCAGCTTTCTTTCACTATGATGAAAAAGACAGTTGATTGTAGCTTCATTGTAGCTAATTATTATAGATAATTAACAAACATTTCAAATGATAATTTAAATTATATGCAATAATGACGAATAACATTAAATAATAATAATTGGTTAGTGGTAGCTTATTAATTAAATGTGCAATATGAATTTAGAGTTGTGCCCCCTGTCCCCACTCTCTCTCTCTCTCTCTCTCTCTCTCTCTCTCTCTCTCTCTCTCTCTCTCTCTCTCTCTCTCTCCATCTCCCCTCTTCTCTCTCTCTCTATCTCTCTCTTCTCTCTCTCCATCTCCCCTCATCTCTCTCTCTCTCCCCCCCTCTCTCTCTCTCTCTCTCCATCTCCCCTCTTCAATCTCCATCTCCCCTCTTCTCTCTCCATCTCTCTCTCCATCTCCCCTCCTCTCTCTCTCAACTTTCTCTAATCTTTCTCTCTCCTCTCTCTCTCTCTCATCTTTCTCTCCCCTCCTCCCTCACTCTCATCTCTCTCCCCCCTTGGGTATGACAGGCACTTGTTCCTGTTGGATTTGGAGAAGGTCCCCATGTCAGCCATTACTCTGTTCCTGTTGGGTCTGGAGAAGGTCCCCATGTCAGCCATTACTCTGTTCCTGTTGTATCTGGAGCAGGTCCCCATGTCAGCCATTACTCCGTTCTACCGCGCTGTGCTTTGGATGTGGAAAAATACTATCTGTTCACAGAGACGTTTCACGGGCCAGGAGCATGGATAAGGGAGGAACCACTGTTTCACAACCCTCTCATCCAGACCAGAGTTCTGATCTCTGTCAGCTTGCGGGCCAGGCTTGTGAGAGCAGGGTTCACTAAGTTGGGTGACCTGCAAGAATAATAATAATAATAATAATATGCCATTTAGCAGACACTTTTATCCAAAGCAACTTACAGTCATGCATGCATACATTTTTTACATACGGGTGGTCCCGGGGATCGAACCCACTACCCTGGCGTTACAAGCGGCATGCTCTACCAGCTGAGCTACAGATGCTGGTTGGAAATCTGCCAGTGACATGGCGGAGTCTTCCTCCTTAAAGTCCAGCAGGCTGCTGCAGGCTGCAGATGGTGGGGCGGGGGGGGGTCCGTGCTGCACTACCAAGCTCATTCAGAGAGCTGCTGGGGGAGCAGGTAGACTTTCACCAACACTGCCGCTGCAGTGAAACACCAGGAGGGGGAGGGAATGATCCTATTGTCCAAGACTCGGGACGCTGGAGGCCTTTTGCACAGCCTGTAAAAAGGCTATGTATGTGGTGGCTGTGAAGGTGGCTCAGAAATACCATCTGCATGGGCTGAGGGCAACGGGGGACGGGGGGGGGGGGGGGGGGGGACGGGCGGGGGGGGGGGGGACGGGCGGGGGGGGGTTGGGGCCAGATTCTTCTCTGAGAGGATGTTTGGCGCTCCCTGTATAAGCCTCCCACAGAGAAGAGTACTGATGATCTACACTAGAGGACTTTTCACGGGGCTATAGCTACGAACAGATACATGTCGCACCATGATCCATCAGTGGGGAGGGGGTGTATGTTCTGTGGGGAGGAGGAGACAGTGCAGCGTCTGTTTTTATTTAGTTCCAGGCTAGCAGGGCTGTTTTCTGTCCTGGGTGGGGTGGTGTACAGGGCTAGGCTTGGGGCTGACGCTAGACCTGTATGTTGAAGGGCCTTGGTTTAGTGTAGTCAACAGGCGGAGGGACTGTCTAGGTAATTACTTGTTGGGGCAGGTGAAAATGGCAGTATGGAAGACCAGACCAGGAAGCATTATATTAAGGGGGGCGGGGTGTACGGACCTCAGAGCTATGCTGCTGGGGCTGGTGCAGGGGGCGGGGTGTACAGCCAGGTAAGCCGGAACGGTCCGGTATGGAGTATTGGTTCGCCGTACCGGTAAAACTGCAATGAAAACAAAGATTCCAAGACAACTGTAGGCTGTTACACTCTTTATCATTAAAAAAGATTCCAAGACAACTGTAGGCTGTTACACTCTGTATCATTAAAAAAGATTCCAAGACAACTGTAGGCTGTTACACTCTTTATCATTAAAAAAGATTCCAAGACAACTGTAGGCTGTTACACTCTTTATCATTAAAAAAGATTCCAAGACAACTGTAGGCTGTTACACTCTTTATCATTAAAAAAGATTCCAAGACAACTGTAGGCTGTTACACTCTTTATCATTAAAAAAGATTCCAAGACAACTGTTACACTCTTTATCATTACCTCGTGTACTGTAAGTCACATGACAAATGGAACGACTTGAAAACATGTGGAATACGCTCCAAAATGCCATGTGGTTCAACGATGACAGAGATGAGTGGCTGAGGCGGAGACGTGCGGCAGTGGGATTCATCAAATTCAGGTTGCAAGAGTTGTGTAGGCCTAAAAGAACGACAATCACAGAATGTCATTCAGAACACTTTTGGGTGTTTTGTAAGTGATGTCTCTTTGCACTTCATCAAATGTCACTCTATGGATGCCGGAATTATTTTGGAGTCTAATAGTTGGAATAGTAGCTGTCTGGACACTAACTGTAGGCCTCACATCTAGCCTATTATAATTTTAACTCCTGCAGAACTAAGTGTTCCTGGCAGTAAAGTTCTAGATCAAATGTACATTTTGTCTCAGGAACAGGAGTGGAGAAACATTTTTCTTTCTTTCAGTATCATGAGAGAATGCTCGCTTAGGGACCTGTTGTTTAGCCTAAACATGCGATTTCTTTCAGTGACATAAAACCTGACAGTATTTAATTTTCAACCACATACAGTGGGGGAAAAAAGTGTTTAGTCAGCCACCAATTGTGCAAGTTCTCCCACTTAAAAAGATGAGAGAGGCCTGTAATTTCATCATAGGTACACGTCAACTATGACAGACAAAATAAGAAAAATAAATCAAGAAAATCACATTGTAGGATTTTTAATGAATTTATTTGCAAATTATGGTGGAAAATAAGTATTTGGTCAATAACAAAAGTTTCTCAATACTTTGTTATATACCCTTTGTTGGCAATGACACAGGTCAAATGTTTTCTGTAAGTCTTCACAAGGTTTTCACATACTGTTGCTGGTATTTTGGCCCATTCCTCCATGCAGATCTCCTCTAGTGCAGTGATGTTTTGGGGCTGTCGCTGGGCAACATGGACTTTCAACTCCCTCCAAAGATTTTCTATGGGGTTGAGATCTGGAGACTGGCTAGGCCACTCCAGGACCTTGAAATGCTTCTTATGAAGCCACTCCTTCGTTGCCCGGGCGGTGTGTTTGGGATCATTGTCATGCTGAAAGACCCAGCCACGTTTCATCTTCAATGCCCTTGCTGATGGAAGGAGGTTTTCACTCAAAATCTCACGATACATGGCCCCATTCATTCTTTCCTTTACACGGATCAGTCGTCCTGGTCCCTTTGCAGAAAAACAGCCCCAAAGCATGATGTTTCCACCCCCATGCTTCAAAGTAGGTATGGTGTTCTTTGGATGCAACTCAGCATTCTTTGTCCTCCAAACACGACGAGTTTAGTTTTTACCAAAAAGTTCTATTTTGGTTTCATCTGACCATATGACATTCTCCCAATCCTCTTCTGGATCATCCAAATGCACTCTAGCAAACTTCAGACGGGCCTGGACATGTACTGGCTTAAGCAGGGGGACACGTTTTGCACTGCAGGATTTGAGTCCCTGGCGGCGTAGTGTGTTACTGATGGTAGGCTTTGTTACTTTGGTCCCAGCTCTCTGCAGGTCATTCACTAGGTCGTGTGGTTCTGGGATTTTTGCTCACTGTTCTTGTGATCATTTTGACCCCACGGGGTGAGATCTTGCGTGGAGCCCCAGATCGAGGGAGATTATCAGTGGTCTTGTATGTCTTCCATTTCCTAATAATTGCTCCCACAGTTGATTTCTTCAAACCAAGCTGCTTACCTATTGCAGATTCAGTCTTCCCAGCCTGGTGCAGGTCTACAATTTTGTTTCTGGTGTCCTTTGACAGCTCTTTGGTCTTGGCCATAGTGGAGTTTGGTGTGTGACTGTTTGAGGTTGTGGACAGGTGTCTTTTATACTGATAACAAGTTCAAACAGGTGCCATTAATACAGGTAACGAGTGGAGGACAGATGAGCCTCTTAAAGAAGAAGTTACAGGTCTGTGAGAGCCAGAAATTTTGCTTGTTTGTGGGTGACCAAATACTTATTTTCCACCATAATTTGCAAATAAATTCATAAAAAATCCTACAATGTGACTTTTCTGGAATTTTTTTCCTTTAATTTGTCTGTCATAGTTGACGTGTACCTATGATGAAAATTACAGGCCTCTCTCATCTTTTTAAGTGGGAGAACTTGCACAATTGGTGACTGACTAAATACTTTTTTTCCCCACTGTATATAAAAAAAAGATATCTCACCCTCATCTCTCTCTCTCTCGGTGTCTCCCCCTCTCTCTGTCTCTCTCTCTCTCTCTCTCTCTCTCTCTCTCTCTCTCTCTCTCTCTCTCTCTCTCTCTCTCTCTCTCTCTCTCTCTGTCTCCCTCTCTCTCTCTCTCTCTGTCTCCCTCTCTCTCTCTCTCTCTCTCTCTCTGAGAGTTCTTTCTGTGTTGCATTTTAAACTGTCACTCTCACGTCATTGTTGATTCTTGAAGTAATCAACAGTGACATTCAAACGCCTGCTTTAAATAATTGTCTAATTTCAGATTATTAGGGTGTAGCGTACCACCAGCTGTAAAACAGTTGAAATGCCACTATGTTATCATTTTCTTTTCTTTTTGTAAGAATGTTTTCATAGATCTTTGAAACAATACAAAACGTACAAATACAAAGGAGACATGGAAATAAATGTGTTTCCTGTTACCAAGTCATTTATGGTTTCTGTGCCTTTAGTTTTCCATGTGGACCAGTTAATCAGTGAATTCTGATAAGCTATCCAAGGATTGTTCCGTAGGGTTGTGTTTTTAGGGAGTGTTAATTGTTATAATGTGTTATTCATATGGGTTCTTCTCACCTCCCATCTGAGGTCAATGCACCTTCTCATTGTCTATGAAAGGTTCTATGGCTACAATTAATCCACCGTGGAATATGTTAAACATAATCACCAGCCAATTCTCTCTCTCTCTCTCTCTCTTCTCTCTCTCTCTCTCTCTCTCTCTCTCTCGACAGGGTTAAAGTTAGCGTATCAGCTGCTGTCAGTTTCTGGAGTAGAAGGAGAAAATACATCTCATCTGGGAGTAATATAAACATTCATATTCACTTTCAGAGGCTTAACATCATTTGCCCTACATGAGGAGAGGTATAGCTAGCTCTGATAACACACACACTCACACAAACCCTTTCTCTGGAGGGAGTAAATTACCATATTTACCTATCTTTATTCACATACAGCTTGTTTGGCTCCTCTCCTCTCGAGCGTGTCGGTCCCCAAAATAAGTAGGAGCAGCAGTGGCAGGACGGGAGGGGAGGAGAGGAGAGGGGAGGGGAGGGGAGGAGAGGGGAGATGATTAAATTGATTACATTGACATGCCAGTCATTACATGGCTCTTACTCTGAGACGGCTCCCCGCCTCCCGCCTGTCCTTCCTCTCAGGGTCTGGAGAGAGGCCAAAAATAATCTCCAGAAGGGACAGGCAGAAAAAGACTAGTCCTACCAGACAGACAGGCGTCGCTCCAAAACTGGAGCACGGGGATGGACTCAGAGAAAGGAAAGACAGGGGACAGGGTCTGGAGAGGCACGGGGATGGACTCAGAGAAAGGAAGACAGGGGACAGGGTCTGGAGAGGCAAACAATTATCTCCAGAAGGGACAGGCAAAAAAATACTATTCCCACCAGACAGATAAGCGTCCCTCAAAGAGACAGGGACAGAGATGGAGACAGGGACGTATATGGAGACAGGGACAGATATGGAGACAGGAACAGAGACAGGGACAGAGATGGTCCTCTGTAGCTCAGCTGGTAGAGCACGGCACTTGTAACGCCAAGGTAGTGGGTTCGATCCCCGGGACCACCCATACACAAAAAAAATGTATGCACGCATGACTGTAAGTCGCTTTGGATAAAAGCGTCTGCTAAATGGCATATTATATTATTAGATGGAGACAGGGACAGAGACATGTACAGAGATGGAGACAGGGACAGAGACATGTACAGAGATGGAGGCAGGGACAGAGACGGAGACAGGGACAGAGACAGAGATGGAGACAGGGACAGAGATGGAGACAGGGACAGAGACATGTACAGAGATGGAGACAGGGACAGAGACAGGGACAGTGATGGAGACAGGGACAGAGACAGGGACAGATATGGAGACAGGGACAGAAATAGAGATGAGACAGAGGATTTTTAAGGCTAACAGAAAGGCATTGAATACTTTGAATAGAGGGAGACAGAGGGGACTGATGGGTATAGAAGGACTAGAGGGGCTGAAAAGTGCTGTTGCTTTCAGATCAATAGCACAAGAGAAGAGATGTTTTGCTATTTCTCCTGAGAGATACACTACATGACCAGAAGTATGTGAACACCTGCTCGTTGAAAATCTCATTCCAAAATCATGGGCATTAATTATAACGACACAGGATGAGACCCAGATACAGACACTGGAGGCAGATGGTTAGTCTCTCTGATATTTAAAAAAAAATACAAGGGGCATATCGAGGACAGGCAGAAGTTCGTAAACCACTCTCTCAGGACAGGGACAGGGACGTCTCCTTCCAGTGTCTGCCTGCCTGTTCACTGTGTTACCCAGAAACGTCTCCTTCCAGTGTCTGCCTGCCTGCTTTGGCTAAGCTAGTATTAGTTAATAGTTTAGATTTATCAGCAACTACTAAAAGGTAAGACCCTTTCTCCCCACCTGCAGACTTCCGGTCGCATCTCGCACCCTACACTGTCCATCAAGCATGTAAACCAATTAGCTTGCCCGCTCCATAGCAAGCTGCTTTATCCTCACTGATTGGTCAAGTCATTTAATTAGCTAAATGTAAAAAAAAATTAAAAAAATGAACAGAACATAACAATATAAACCAGTACATTTTGGGGGTTCGAAACGGTTCAGAACTTTATTCTGCTGGTCGGAAGGAACAGTGGAACGAAACGAAAAAAAAAGTAAAAAAAAAAAATTCTGTTCAGAATGAAACGATTGGGAAGTATTTTCAGTTCCAACCCTTGCTACATAGTGCACTTTATTATTTTTTTTTTACCAGACCCACTATGGGTCGAAAGCAGTGCACTATACAGGGAATAGGTTGCCATTTGGGATACAACCACTGTAATAGACTGCAGGTGTTTTCTGCATGGTCATTATTTGCCGCAACTAGATGACAAGTCCTCCATTTATATGCTGTTGTTGTAGTTGCTGTGTCTCAGCGTCAGTAGGAATCTGTCACAGCTTTTGGCGTTCCTCTTTGGTGTTTATTTTCAGTTCTGTCTGCCTAGATGACACGTCTTGTAGTTGTTGTTGTTGTTGTTGTTGTTGTTGTTGTAGTTGTTGTTGTTGTTGCGGTTCGTATCAGTACACACCAGTGGAGGCTGCTGAGGGGAGGACGGCTCATCAAACCGTCTGGAACAGAGCAAATGGAATGGCATCAAACCATGTGTTTGATGTATTTGATGCCATTCCACCCATTCCGCTCCAGACATCACCAGGAGCCCGTCCTCCCCAATTAAGGTACCACCAGCCTCCTGTGCTACACACCTGTCAGAGTTTTGCTGTTTCTTTATCTAACATTATGAGAGTGTGTTAGAGAGTGTTCTGATTGACCAAAAAAAACTCCATTTTGTGGCAGTTGTTATTTCAGTATGATCAGATCACAAACCATCACAGCTTTTGTGTAACTTTTAAATAACACTTTACTAGAAACTATTCCTTTTCAGTTCTGATTGACAAAGCAGAGAGAGGGTGCGTTTATAGGCTTGTTGTAGGTGTGAATGGTTTAATCGGTTCATAAAGGTTAGTTGTTGTAGGTGTGAATGAGTGGGTAGAGACCTGTGGATGGGCATGGAGTCAGTGTGGATAGTCTGTGCATAGTCTGTTGGAGAGGGAGAGCAGTAGGTGTTATCCATTTAACAGTCTTATGTCCAGGGGATAGAAGCTGTTTAGGAGTCTGTTGGTCTGAGCCTTGATGCATCGGTACCGCCTGCTGGACGGGAGCACGGAGAACAGACCACGTCTCGGGTGGCTAGAGTCTTTGGCAATTTTTTCGAGGCTTTTTCAGACACCACCTGGCATGTACCTCCTGGATGGCTGGGAGGTCACCCTCAGTGATGCGCTGGGCCGTCCGCAACACCCTCTGTAGGGTATTTCGGTCACGGGCGGTGCAGTTGCCATACCAGACGGTGATACAACCAGTTAGGATGCTCTCAATGGTGCAGCTGTACAGGTTCCTGTGGATCTGAGGGGCCATGCCAAATCATTTCAGCCTCCTGAGGGAGAAGAGGCGTTGTGCCGTGCCTTCTTCACAACTGTGCCGGTGTGAGAGGACCATGTGAAGTCCTCAGTGATGTGGACACCGAGAAACTCTTGACCCTCTCCACTGCGCACCAACCACCGTCATGTCGTCAGCAAACTTAATGATGGAGTTGGAGTCTTGCGTGGCCACACAGTCGTGGCTAAACAGGAAGGGGCTATACGCACACGCCCCTGGGGGGCCCCCGGTGTTGTCCAATCCAGTCCAGTCCACCTGGGGAGTGATAAGGACTTGCCATTGAGGAGAGAGGTGGCGGTAGTGGAGGAAGGTATGCCTGGGGAGATGGTGATTCACAGCACCAGCCTAGACACCTTCAGGCTGTAGAGAGAGAGAGAGAGTCAGCACCAGACTCAAGCCTGTTTCGTCTGGTCTACTGGCTCACTAAAGTTTAGAGGCACCAGAGAGCCACAGACCCAGGAGGCCAGGTAAGGGGTTGAGAAGCCACCCACCCGTCCCCTGATGCTGCCTGACAGCTGAGGCGTCCAGCCCGCCTTGGGGACAGAGGAGAGGGTGAAACTAAAGATCACTGGGCGGATTTAGTTTTAAATAAGAGGATACCTTTATGGTCTTCATCCCCCTCAGTCTGAGACACACAGACACAGACACAGACACAGACACATACACAGACACAGACACAGACACAGACACAGACACATACACAGACACAGACACACACAGACACAGACACAGACACATACACATACACACACACACAGACACATACACAGACACATACACAGACACATACACATACACAGACACAGACACAGACACATACACATACACATACACATACACATACACAGACACAGACACATACACATACACAGACAGAGACACATACACAGACAGACACACACAGACACAGACACAGACACATACACAGATAGACACACAGACACAGACACACACAGACACAGACACATACACATACACATACACACAGACGCAGACACAGACACATACACAGACACAGACACAGACACAGACACATACACAGACACAGACACATACACAGACACAGACACAGACACAGACACATACACAGACACATACACAGACAGACACACACAGACACAGACACATACACATACACAGACACAGACACATACACAGACAGAGACACATACACAGACAGACACAGACACAGACACATACACAGATAGACACACAGACACAGACACAGACACATACACAGACACAGACACAGACACATACACAGATAGACACACAGACACAGACACAGACACATACACAGACACAGACACATACACAGACACAGACACATACACAGACACAGACACATACACATACACAGACAGACAGACACAGACACATACACACATACACAGACACAGACACATACACAGACAGAGACACATACACAGACAGACACACAGACACAGACACAGACACATGCACAGATAGACACACAGACACATACACAGACACAGACACATACACAGACACACAGACACACACAGACACAGACACATACAGACACACAGACACACAGACACACAGACAGACACAGACATAGACATCAAAGGTTATTATAGTTATCTGTTTTTAGATTTGTTTTATTTCTATTTGTTTTTAGATTTTTATTTGAAATTCAGTTTAGTTTCCGTTAGTTTTCATTTCATCCTTATTTCTATTTTGTTTTTATATTATTTAGTTTCAGTTTTAAGTTTAGTGTTTAGGGACAGAAAGTATGTGTGGGAGGCTAGGAGCCATTTTGTGTTGGAGCCATTTTGTGTTGGAGGCTTAGTGTTTTTGGGACTTCTTGCCACTGGGTGAGTAGTAATACATAAGGTGATGGGTCAGGTCATAGGTCAGGTTAAGTTTAAATGTTAAAGTCAATCTTAATGGGACTTGGATTTAAAAGGAATAGCGCCTAGACTAGTGCAAGAAATACACATGATTATACATGGGGTACACAGTGCGATGAAATGCTTCCTTGCAGGTTAACCTCTCCACAATGCAAAAACAATAGAGAAAGTAAGTAGCTAAATGAATAAAAATTATAATTAAAATAATTAAATAATTTCACCAATTGAATAATGGGCTTTTTTTAAATAATTTTTTACAAGAAGTTACCTATATGGAAATAACAAACATGAGCCAAGCATGTTTACCTGTAGAATGGAATAGGTTATAAGACCTCTATGATTCATTTGATTTAGTCAGTTCTACCACCTCAACTGGTTTCGAACAGGGTTAAATAATGTTGTGGTAAAGTTCAGCTTCAGTCCACAGGGGTACTGTGTCACTGTATTTTTATTTGTATTTATTATGGATCCCCATTAATAATAATAATATGCCATTTAGCAGCCGCTTTTATCCAAAGCGACTTACAGTCATGCGCGCATAATTTTTTTTGGGTGTATGGGTGGTCCCGGGGATCAAACCCACGACCTTGGCGTTACAAGCGCCGTGCTCTACCAGCTGAGATACAGGCAGCAGCTACTCTTCCTGGGGTCCAGCAAAATCAAGACAGTTCATACAATTTTTAAAACATTACAATACATTCACAACAGATTTCACAACACACTGTGTGCCCTCAGGCCCCTACTCCACCACTACCACATATCTACAACACAAAATCCATGTGTACGTGTGTGTATAGTGCGTATGTTATCGTGTGTGTGTTTGTATGCATGTGTCTGTGCCTATGGTTGTGTTGCTTCACAGTCCTCGCTGTTCCATAAGGTGTATTTTTATCTGTTTTTTAAATCTAATTTTACTGCTTGCATCAGAAGGTTGCCAACGTCAACTAAGAAATCGTAGTAGTAGTCACTGCGGCCGCAGACACAGGCACCCCCAGCGACGAAGGTGCAGGAAGATCAGGCTCCAGGACGGCGAAACGATTCATCATTTGTATCCGCTCCGGGCCTCTTGTTGGGAGTGTAGACTGCTTTGTGGGAGGCTGCTGTCTTCGGCTTCCACGGCTCGTGACATACGACCATCGTTGATTGCCTTTCTCCTTATGATGTGCTCCTTCGACTCCGCTATTAGATGGGGGAGCTCCGGGCAACACCGGCCAGTCGGATAATGACAAACAACAAGGCGGCGATGCATCCAATAAGCGCGAACGCCGTCAAGCCACCGGCGGAGAAAAGATAAACATTCCAATCTGCGTTTTCCCCAGTTTCTTACATAGGCTGGCGACCTGCGTGATCAAGGAAGCCACCTCAAGCCTATAATCCTCGGCAATCAAACAATTGCCGCATTGGAACTCCGAGTGATCCGGTTTGTCCCGAAACAAAGCGTAATAGATACAGCTCCTACAGGGGTGGAACCGTTCATTTATTTCTCCAGACAAAGAGGGCTCCATTGCAAAATTCATCTAGGAATAACTGCGTTAGCTTGATGGCTAGCAGCTTAGCGGCTCTGTCTAACAGGCATCAACCTGTTAAGCGGATTCTGGGACAAGAAATAGCAGTCCTAGCTGTTAAAAGCTAACCGCGTCGCGGAATCCCATGCAAAAACAAGTTAGGTATTTATATTTTCAGAAGATCTGTGCTTCAGTCAGAAAAAGTTCTCTCATCTCTTCGGTCTCAGCTAGCTAGCCAGCCAGTAGCTACCGAAGTGGCTAGCCAGCCAAGCTAGCTACAGAAATGAAACCCATCAAATACACTCGCTGCACATAAACACTTATCCTAATATCATGACTTATATCAACATCCTTAGCTTGCCCATTCGCTAAATACACTGTTAAATAACTCTGACTGAAACCCAATAGCTTAAGGATGCTGAGCACTAACGCTAGCTTATTAACATTAGCCAACCCAAGTGTAAATGAGGTAGATTAGCTAGTTAGCTTCCACCAACCCTGCACAAACCTTTTGACTAACTCTGCTTCTGCTGCACTTTGACTTTCTGGCTTTCCTCCACCTCATTCACTGCTGTCTCAACCTGCTTGCCTTTTTTTTGCCACTCTTTCGGAAGAATTCAGAATATCCAGACTGAGTGAGAGGCGTTTTGCTGACATTGACATCTAACCGGTGGGGAGAAGGGTCAAGGGACGTGAGCGGTCCCACTACGTTGTGAAATCTCAACCAATCACAGCAGGCACCACGTCACTCCAAGGGCTTCTTGCGGTGCCTGCTACTAGCGCAGTATATTGAATCGTTTTTTTTTCTTATCATAAACATTTGTCAGTAAAACCATTTTTTTAATAATGCATAGCGCAAGTGATGTGTGGTTACTCATTATTGGCACTGAAACTACAGTGCCTTGCAAAAGTTTACATGCCCCTTGGATTTCTTCACATTTTGTTGTTACAAAGTGGAATGAAAATTGATTTAATTGTAATTTTTGATCAACAATCTACACAAAATTCTCTGTAATGTCAAACTGTAAGACAATTATTATTATTATTATTATTACTATTATTATTATTATTTTATTGATAGAAATTAAATAACTAAAACATAGTAGTTGCGTAAGTATTCAGCTCCCTGAGTCAATACATGTTAGAAACACCTTTGGCAGCGATTACAGCTGTGAGTCTTTCTGGGTAAGTCTCTAAGAGCTTTACACACCTGGATTGTGCAATATTTGCCCATTATTCTTTTCATAATTCTTCAAGCTCTGTGAAGGTGTTGGGGATCATGGCTAGACAGCAATGTTCAAGTCTTGCCATAGATTTTCAAGCAGATTTAAGTCAAAATTGTAACTTGGCCACTCAGGAACATTCACTGTCTTCTTGGTAAGCAACTCCAGTGTAGATTTGGCCTTGTGTTTTAGGTTATTGTCCTGCTGAAAGGTGAATTCCTCTCCCAGTGTCTGGTGGAAAGCAGACTGAACCAGGTTTTCCTCTGGGATTTAGTCTGTGCTTAGCTCCATCCCATTTCTTTTTATCCTGAAAAACTCCCCAATATTTGATGATGTCAAGCGTACCCATACAATGATGCAGCCACAACCATGCTTGAAAATAAGGAGGCAGTTAATCAGTGACGTGTTGTGTTGGATTTGCCCCGACCATAAGGCTTACAAGATGCATGTTTTGAAATACGTTTATTCTGTATTTTGTGTTCTTCTTTTCACTCTGTAATTTAAGTCACTATTGTGGAGTCAGTCACTACAATGTTTGTTGATCAAACCTCAGCTTTCTCCCATCACAGCCATTGAACTCTGTAACTCTTTTAAAATCACAAATGGCCTCATGGCAACATCCCTGAGCAGTTTCATTCATCTCCTGCAGCTCAGTTCAGAAGGTAGTATATACTTATTCCACAGCATAATTATTAACTTGACCATGTTTAAAGAGTTATTCAATGCCTGATCTGATATTGTTACCCATCTGCCAATCATTGCCCTTCTCTATGAGGCTTTCGAAAGGCTCCCTGGTCTTTGTAGTTTAATCTGTGCTTGAAATGCAATACTTGTCTGAGGGACCTTACAGATGTTGTGTGTATGGGGAAGAGAGGAAGGGTTAGTCATTTAAAAATCATTCCAAACCCTATTATTTCACATAGCGTGAGCATCTAACATATGTGATTTGTTAAACCTAATTTTACTAGTGAACTAATTTAGGCTTGCCTAACGGGCTGAACATTTATGCAACAACTATATTTTAGTTATAAAAATTGTATTCATAAAAAAAAGGGGAAAAAAACGACAATTTAATCAATTTTAAACTCACGTTGTAACACAATAACACTTGAACAAATCCTGTGGGTATGAATACATTTTGCAAGGTGTACTTGATCACTCACAGAGTTTCATAAAAATATATAGCAATTATTTAACTTTAAAACTACTTTCAAGTGTATTTTGAATGAAAATACTAAATTACAATTAGAGCGTTTCATATTGAAGTACAGTTTTTATGAGTGTGTTTAAGTTTAATGATACTGAACATATAGTATACTGAAATGTATATATTTTTTTAAAGTACACTTTTAATAAGTGTATTGATGGTTGATGATAGTATATTTATAGTATACTAAAAGACTGAAAAACTATTCATTTAAACTACACTTTAATAAATGTGTTGAAGGTTGATGATAGTATATTTATAGTATACTTAAGATATACTAGAAAATTAGATATTGTATTTTAAGTATATTATTGTATTTTTTTGTTTATTTAAGTATACCTTAATATAAAAATAGACTATTTTTTTACTTGGGCAAGCTAGGCCTATTTAAAAATATTGGCATCTCCTGGCAGCATTGACCCGCCAGATTCAGAAGCTTTAAACCCCCCCAAAAGCTTGAAAACACAATTGAAAACCCCATTCGATTTCTGCCCACAGTAAAAAAAAAAAAAAACTGAACATAATTCTTGATGGTTTATATTTTATTTTAGTTACTTTGGGAGACAGTACAATATAATAGTTTCAGTATAGTTTCAGTTTTTCAAACAGATTTCAGTTTAATATATATATATATATATATATATATATATATTTTTTTTTTATTTTATTTTTTTATTCATGACTAGTGTTAGTCTTAGTTTTCATTTTCATTTACTATAATAACCATGACACACAGAGACACACACCACACATTCAAACACACACACACACACACACACACACACACACACACACACACATTCAAACACACACACACACAGTGTCTACCCTACCAGACACACCTAATGGAATTTAAAGTGGTCCAAACAAAACCTCACCTCTCCAGACCTGTCTCATCCTATCTCCTTCCTGTCTGCTGCACTAACGGGATTCTGGGTAAGTTCAACAGCATTATGGGTAGTTCAAGTGTGAGAGTGAATCCCAAATAGCACCCTAGTCCCTATGTAGTGCACTACTTTGACAAAGAATAGGGTGTGATTTGGGATCCTGGGTAGTGTCTTCCGTTATTTCATGAATTACTTTAACTCCACAAAGGTGAAACAACTCCACCTCATACTTGGTTTTTAAAAGCTGTTGCTTTCACCACTTTCTCTAGAAAATACACTCAATAGGCTTTTATTATTTCATTGCTCTCATTGTGAAACTATTGCATTGTTTACACTTAAATCATTATTTCATGGTTTATTTGTTTGGCTTTCTTTTCTTAAGCATCTCCAACGTTGTTAAACTATTGCTTTGTTCACAGTTGATCGTACATTTAAAACAACAAAACTCTTCTCTCAGACCTGTTTACAAAACCGTCTGGAGCAGAGAGCTTTATGGGTATACAGCGAATTTGATTTAAACTAAATGAATTGTAGCATACAAGTGATGGATGAGCGGATCAATTTAGATGTTGTTTTGATCTGCGGTAGAAACAAAAACAAAAAACATCTCTGAGAAGCAAATGAAATGACGAGTGATTGGCGGCAGGAGGCCACTTTGTAGATGAATGGTGCCTCTGTCTCTGAAAACGTTATTGTTACTAATCTTCTCATTTCAAAACCAATTAGATGTCTCCCCAGGTAGCATATAACGTTCTGTAACGTTTCTTAGAGCTTGGTGAAGGTGTGGTTGTCCTATAGTTATTTTGCATATATCCTTCCCACAACTTTCTGGGAATGGTGCAGGATAGTTGCTTGGCTTTGGAAGACTCTCAGCACATTTAAGAAACTTGACAAAATAACATTATTTTCTTGGTATTACTTTAAAATAATGTTTCAAATGTTCAAAAATGGATACATTTAATTTCAATTTTGGTAATGTTCTAGGAACGTTCTCCAACTGGTTTGACATTGGGAATGTTCTCAAATAGTTCAGAGAATGTTAAGAAACAACGTTCTTCTGTGGGAATTTCAGTACTTCAGCATAATGTTTCCTACATGTTTCCTAATGGTTCTATTTAAATTAATGTTCTCAAATTGTTCCGAGAAAATTAAGAAACAACTTTCTTCTGTGGGAATTTCAGTACTTCAGCATAACGTTTTTTGCAGGTTTCCTCATGGTTCTATTTAAATCATGTTCTACAGACGTCAGTGCTACAGGTCGGTAGTCATTTAGGCAGGTTATCTTAGTGTCCTTGGGCACGGGGACTATGGTGGTCTGCTTGAAACATGTTGGTATTACAGACTCAGTCAGGGACATGTTGAAAATGTCAGTGAAGACACTTGCCAGTTGGTCAGCACATGCTCAGAGTACACGTCCTGGTAATCTGTCTGGCCCTGCGGCCTTGTGAATGTTGACCTGCTTAAAATTCTTACTCACATCGGCTACGGAGAGCGTGATCACATAGTCATCCGGAACAGCTGGTGCTCTCATGCATGCTTCAGTGTTGCTTGCCTCGAAGCGAGCATAGAAGTGGTTTAGCTCGTCTGGTAGGGTTGTGTCACTGGGAAGCTCGCGGCTGTGCTTCCCTTTGTAGTCTGTAATAGTTTTCAAGCCCTGCCACATCCGACGAGCGTCAGAGCCGGTGTAGTACGATTCAATCTCAGTCCTGTATTGACTCTTTGCCTGTTTGATGGTTCGTCGGAGGGCATAGCGGGATTTCTTATAAGCGTCCGGGTTAGAGTCCCGCTCCTTGAAGGCGGCAGCTCTACCCTTTAGCTCAGTGCGGATGTTTCCTGTAATCCATGGCTTCTGGTTGGGGTATGTACGTACGGCCACTGTGGGGACGACATCGTCGATGCACTTATTGATGAAGCCAGTGACTGATGTGGTGTACTCCTCAATGCCATCTGAAGAATCCCAGAACATGTTCCAGTCTGTGCTAGCAAAACAGTCCTGTAGCTTAGCATCTGAGTCATCCGACCACTTTTTCATTAACCGAATCACTGGTGCTTCCTGCTTTAGTTTTTGCTTATAAGCAGGAATCAGGAGGATAGAGTTATGGTCAGATTTGCCAAATGGAGGGCGAGGGAGAGCTTTGTATGCATCTCTGTGTGTGGAGTAAAGGTGGTATAGAGTTATTTTTTCCTCTGGTTGCACATTTAACATGCTGGCAGAAATTAGGTAGAACGGATTTAAGTTTCCCTGCATTAAAGTCCCCGGCCACTAGGAGTGCTGCCTCTGGATGAGCGTTTTCCTGTTGACTTATGGCCTTATACAGCTCATTCAATGCAATCTTAATGTCAGCATTGGTTTGTGGTGGTAAATAGACAGCTATGAAAAATATAGATGAAAACTCTCTTGGTAAATAGTGTGGTCTACAGCTTATCATAAGATACTCTACCTCAGGCGAGCAAAACCTCGAGACTTCCTTAGTATTTGATTTTGTGCACCAGCTGTTGTTTACAAATATACACAGACCGCCACCCCTTGTCTTACCGGAGTCAGCCGTTCTATCCTGCCGATGTAGCGTATAGCCCGCTAGCTGTATGTTATCCATGTCGTCGTTCAGCCACGACTCGGTGAAACATAAGATATTACAGTTTTTAATGTTCCGTTGGTAGGATAACCGTAATCTTTGGTCATCCAATTTATTTTCCAATGATTGAAGATTGGCTAATAGGATTGATGGGAGCGGCAGTTTACTCGCTCGCCGTCGGATCCTTACAAGGCACCCCGACCTATGTCCACGATATTTCCGTCTCTTCCTCATGCGAATGATGGGGATTTGGGCCTTGTCGGGTGTCTGTAGGATATCCTTCGCGGCCGCCTCGTTGAAGAAAAATGATTTGTCCAATACGAGGTGAGTAATCGCTGTCCTGATATCCAGAAGCTCTTTTTGGTTATAAGAGACGATGGCAGAAATATTATGTACAAAATAAATTACAAATAACGCAGAAAAACACACATAATAGTACAATTGGTTAGAGGGCTGTAAAACGGCAGCCATCTTCTCCGGCGCCATTTCGATATAAAACATTAAAGACATGAAAGACATGTTTAAACCATACATTTCCTTTTATTTGTAAATTTTTTCAAACAATACAAAATGCATTAAGTTAAAAAAGTCCAGCAATGCAGATACAATGAACATTACACAGGGCTGTGAAGTGTAGCTTAGTGGTTCCCAAACTATGGGTCGCAACACCATGTGGGGTCGCCTGATATGGAAATGGTGTAAAATGGTAATATTGTCTTTGTATCTCAAAATCATAGTAATGTGGTTAGCCTAAAAAACCTAAATGAAAATTATTCAAATCTAAAAGATAAAATTCAACCAGAGAGCATGGGAAAAGGCCACACTTGACCGTTGCACTTAAATCCTTCCCACCGTGAATGGCTAGGCCCACTATGCTATGAAACACTATTGCAGAGACTTTGATATTACCGGCCCCCAATTGATATGGTGAAAACAATGTGTGGGGAGGCAGAGGCACAGAAACGCACATCAATACCTTTGTCAGATAACACTGTTAAACAAATGATTTATGCTATTTCGAGCAATCAAGAGGAAACTCTGACTGAACGACTCCAAAAACTTCCCAGCTTACGCTCTCCAGATGGACGTTAGCTGTGAGGGCTGACATGCCCATGCATTGACTTTTGTTCGCTATACATGTCGGGTGATGTTATTCACGAGGACATATTGTTCTGTCTCACGATTTGCGAGCATGAAACGGCACAGGGGATGTTCAGTGTGCTGCATGGCTATATTAATAAAAAAAACAGATTCCATGGGATCGAATTGTGGGCTTTTGCACAGATGGGGCTCCATCTATGGCGGGACGGCGGGCAGGCCTCTGCACTCTAGTTATGAATGTGTCTCCCTCTGCCATGTGGACGCATTGTATGATACACAGGGAGCAACTGGTGGCAAAAGAGCCGAGCACAGAACAGAAATAAACTGCAGCAGGTAACTTCGATTGTAAACAAAATTATATCAAACCACATCCACTGTGTGCACGTCTGTTCGCAAAACTATGTGGAGATACTGGATCAGAGAATGACAATGTTCTATTTCACAACAAGTCTTGGTGTTTTTTTTAGGGGGAGTGTTGGAAAGATTTTTGCACATTGAGAGGAACTGTTGTCATTCACAATGGATGGGAAAAAAACAGACTTGGTTGACTCTAATGTAATGAAAAGAAAATGTGTCTCCTTGCCTATGTAACAGGACATATTTGGTAAACTGAACGAACTAAACGCAAGCAATCAGTGGAAATACAAAAACCTTATATAGATGAGTGGCCGAATCAGTGGATTCAGAGGAAATTATTATTATTGGAGAGAGTCTTTCAAAAGCGAACCCCCTCGGATGTGCATGTTTCTAACAGAAAACAGCACGAGTGATGACTGCTCACCTCCAACGCTTGGAAGAGCACACTTTGGAACCTACTCCCCAATCTGTTTGACTGTGATCCTGGCTCAGGTGACATGCCGGTAAATGAAATCGAACAGCTGCTCGAGCTGTCATGTGACCGAATGCTGCAGACAACGTATTCACGGGTCACTACGGAGGAGTTTTGGTTCCTGACTCAAAGGGAATAAATAGTATACCGTCTCCCTCTGAGCATTAATGCGGCGTTCAAAACAACTGGGAACTTGGAACTCTCCGACTTCAGTGTGTTCAACTTGCGAACTCAGGAAAAAATGAGCTCCCGACTGGGAAAAATTGTTTTGAACGATCATCCAACTCGGAATTCCAACTCGGGAACTCAAGCCTCTTTCTAGAGCTCCAACCTTCCGACCTGAAGATCACCGACGTCATAATTAGACCTCGTATTTTTCCAAGTTATCTTCAAAGCACCATAAAACTCATCGTACCCATCACCAGCTAATATCTGTGTGGAACTGGATTCAGGTGCTCTTGTCTGCATTAAAACCAAACATCGATCCAGGTTTGAATGTGACAGCAGAGATAAGGTGCGCACTGCCGACCACGCACCCCTGACTTGAGAAGCTCTGATGCGATATGCATCAAGCCACACCCATCTCATTAGTGGTTGTGAGATAAGATAATTATGTCAGACTAATTTGCATTTGACTGTCATAGCAATTATGTGATGGTGAGTTGAGAAGATAATCAGAAATACTGTTACAATGTTTTTCTATTGACAGCCATGGCCCCAAATAAAAAAGGGGGGTTTAAAATGGAATTTGGGGGAAAAAAACTGAAATAGGCAGAAAATATAAAACAGATTTTTCAAAAGGCCCTACCAATGTTTGTTGCTGTGCATGACTGCACTTTAGAGTGTGTCATCCTTCAGCAAAGCATTCTGGGGGAAGTTGAGGTCAGGTCCAATATTGCCTATACACCCAAGAGGTAAAGAGGGTGGACCATCCTAGAAATGTTTTAGAGTAATATAATATATACAATTTAGCAGATGCTTTAATCAAATTTTGTTTTTTTCACATGCGCCGAATACAACAGGTGTAGACCTTACATTGAACTGCTTACTTACAAGCCCTTAACCAACAATGCAGTTAAGAAAAACAAGAGTTTTACTAAATAAACTAAAGTAAAAATTTAAAAGAGCAACAATAAAATAACAATAACGTGGCTACATACAGTAGACATACTATTATATATATATATATATATATAGTCAGCCACCAATTGTGCAAGTTCTCCCACTTAAAAAGATGAGAGAGGCCTGTAATTTTCATCATAGGTACACGTCAACTATGACAAATGAGGAAAAAAAATCCAGAAAATCATATTGTAGGATTTGTTATGAATTTATTTGCAAATTATGGTGGAAAATAAGTATTTGGTCAATAACAAAAGTTTCTCAATACTTTGTTATATACCCTTTGTTGGCAATAACACAGGTCAAACGTTTTCTGTAAGTCTTCACAAGGTTTTCACACACTGTTGCTGGTATTTTGGCCCATTCCTCCATGCAGATCTCCTCTAGAGCAGTGACTTTCAACTCCCTCCAAAGATTTTCTATGGGGTTGAGATCTGGAGACTGGCTAGGCCACTCCAGGACCTTGAAATGCTTCTTACGCAGCCACTCCTTCGTTGCCCGGGCGGTGTGTTTGGGATCATTGTCATGCTGAAAGACCCAGCCACGTTTCATCTTCAATGCCCTTGCTGATGGAAGGAGGTTTTCACTCAAAATCTCACGATACATGGCCTCATTAATTCTTTCCTTTACACGGATCAGTCGTCCTGGTCCCTTTGCAGAAAAACAGCCCCAAAGCATGATGTTTCCACCCCCATGCTTCACAGTAGGTATGGTGTTCTTTGGATGCAACTCAGCATTCTTTGTCCTCCAAACATGACGAGTTGAGTTTTGACCAAAAAGTTCTATTTTGGTTTCATCTGACCATATAACATTCTCCCAATCCTCTTCTGGATCATCCAAATGCACTCTAGCAAACTTCAGACGGGCCTGGACATGTACTGGCTTAAGCAGGGGGACACGTCTGGCACTGCAGGATTTGAGTCCCTGGCGGCGTAGTGTGTTACTGATGGTAGGCTTTGTTACTTTGGTCCCAGCTCTCTGCAGGTCATTCACTAGGTCCCCCGTGTGGTTCTGGGATTTTTGCTCACCGTTCTTGTGATCATTTTGAACCCACGGGGTGAGATCTTGCGTGGAGCCCCAGATCGAGGGAGATTATCAGTGGTCTTGTATGTCTTCCATTTCCTAATAATTGCTCCCACAGTTGATTTCTTCAAACCAAACTGCTTACCTATTGCAGATTCAGTCTTCCCAGCCTGGTGCAGGTCTACAATTTTGTTTCTGGTGTCCTCTTTGATCTTGGCCATAGTGGAGTTTGGAGTGTGACTGTTTGAGGTTGTGGACAGGTGTCTTTTATACTGATAACAAGTTCAAACAGGTGCCATTAATACAGGTAACGAGTGGAGGACGGAGGAGCCTCTTAAAGAAGAAGTTACAGGTCTGTGAGAGCCAGAAATCTTGCTTGTTTGTAGGTGACCAAATACTTATTTTCCACCATAATTTGCAAATAAATTCATAAAAAATCCTACAATGTGATTTTCTGGAGAAAAAAAAATCTCAATTTGTCTGTCATAGTTGACGTGCACCTATGATGAAAATTACAGGCCTCTCTCATCTTTTTAAGTGGGAGAACTTGCACAATTGGTGGCTGACTAAATAATTTTTTTCCCCAGTGTAAGGCAGATCAAAAGAAGGGGAAAAAAGGGGAACATCGTAAAGAAAAGAGACAAAGAGAGCTGGGTGTTCTTAAGCTGTTTGAAAATGAGGGACAAAAACGGATAAAAGATACAAAAGATAAAAGAGACAAAAGAGGTGAAGGTAACAGAAAAACTAATGGCAGATATACACCTTTCTCACATAAGGATTCAGCAAAAAGACCCACCTTACGAGGAAGAAGTAGAGTTTAAGGACGTCTATCCTCAGCTTCCAGTGATTATTCAGGAGGGTGATTACGGTGGGAACACAGTCTGCCATAGGAGACATTAAGATACTTTTGGCTAATCTCCTTGGGATTCCAGGTATGGAAGAAATTTTTCAGAGCGCTGGACTTAATCGATATATGGGGACTGCGGTGAATGATCCTGAGTTGTTAGCTGCAAGTAGAAAATAGGCTGTGGAGAGCACTGAAAGATACGTTTCCAACAAATGTGCATCCTGACAACATTCTGATTGACCCACTAGGACAACAAGAAAATCAGAGAGCCTATGTGTCAAGAGCTCATCAAGTGTGGAGAAATATTACCGGAAATGATCCAGATGTGAGTCAAATAGAGCAGTCAATTTTGCGAGCTAAATTGCAGATGGGGCTGTCCTCACCAGTAAGGAGCAAACTGGCAGAGGTGGTTGGACTTGGAAGCATGGCAAAAGGTGTCTATACAGATCATATAGCCCATCAAGTGGATCTATACAGGAAAAAGGAACACAACCAGAAAGAACAGGACCAAGAAACTCTCAGAAAACTCAATCAAATACAACTGGTGGAGAATAAGAAGACGGAGAAGAAATAGGCTTTGGTTATGTAGAATCAGTGTCCACCAAATCAACAATCACTGCTACAGCTTCAACCGAACCAGGTCCAACCGCAATTGTCCCAGCCACCACTAGTGGGACCAGTTGTTTCATATCCACAGCCAGTTTCCGGACAGACACAGAATTGGAGAGGAAGAGGACGTGAAGGTTGAGGAAGAGGAAGAGGAGGAAGATTTAATCCATACTTCCAGCAATCTTCAGAAGTGTGTTATAATTGTGGACAGGTTGGTCACTTTGCCCATGAGTGTAATGGGCCAGGAGGAAACACCCGAGGAAGTTTCAGAGGAAGATACAGGGGCCAGTCAAGATCATTTGGAGGATCGGTGAACCCTTATAGGGGCCCGGAGCCAGGATTCTAGATGTGCCCAGAAGATCCGAAAGGGGGGTGTCAGCTGGTAGCATCAGGACCGGAAAAAGATCTAACAATTGAGGTGAAAGTAATCAACCGACCATTGGAAGTGATAGCGGATAGCGGAGCTGCTTTCACCTGTGTTCGGCCTGAAGATGCTACACATCTTCCTATGTCCAATCAACTGATTCTGACAATTGGATTTGAGGGAGTGAAACAGCTGATTCCTCTTACGGAACCAATTGAGCTCTGCTATAAAAATCAGAAAACTACAATACCCATACTGGTATCGGAACATACACCTATTGCATTGTTGGGAAGAGATGCATTGTGTAGATTGAATTGTACAATAAAATGTATGCCAGACGGCTGTCTGGTAGAAGTGCCAAAAGAAACGGTTACCTTTGAGAGCTATGGTTAAGGATACTGGGAATGGTCAACTCCATAGCAATCTTTCCTGGACACAGGAAGGCCTTGTAGCATTTGAAACGATCAAACAGAGGTTACAAGAGGCACCAGCACTCACACTACCAGACTACTCTAAGAATGTCTTGCTATATGTGTCTACTTCTACTGGATGTAAATATGCATGTGCAGTTCTTTGTCAGCCGACAGGTACAGGGACGAATCCTCAGCCTATTTCCTACTACTCTACTGCCTATTCAGAAGTAGAACTAGGGCTACCACTGTGCTACAGAGCAATGGTGGGAGTATATTCAATGTATGACAAAGCATCCCGCCTGGTATGGCAACTGCTTGGCCTCCGACCGCAAGGCACTACAGAGGGTAGTGTGTACGGCCCAGTACATCACTGGGGCCAAGCTTCCTGCCATCCAGGACCTCTATACCAGGCGGTGTCAGAGGAAGGCCCTCAAAATTGTCAAAGACTCCAGCCAACCTAGTCATAGACTGTTCTCCTTGCTACCGCACGGCAAGCAGTACCGGAGTGCCAAGTCTAGGTCCAAAAGACTTCTCAACAGCTTCTACCCCCAAGCCATAAGACTCCTGAACAGCTAATCATGGCTACCCGGACTATTTGCACTGCCCCCCCACCCCATCCTTTTTACGCTGCTGCTACTCTGTTAATTATTTATGCATAGTCACTTTAACTCTACCCACATGTACATATTACTTCAACTATCTCAACTAGCCGGTGCCCCCGCACATTGACTCTGCACCGGTACCCCCCTGTATATATAGCCTCCCTGCTCTTTTTTTCTCAACACTTTTTTTGTTGTTGTTTTATTTGTACTTTTTTTGTTAAAAATAAATGCACTGTTGGTTAAGGGCTGTAAGTAAGCATTTCACTGTAATGTCTGCACCTGTTGTATTCGGCGCATGTGACCAATAAAATTTGATTTGATTTTATCATCTGTTACGATGGGTTACCCAGTAACAATTCTTACCCATCATCGTCTCAGAAATCTTCTGAACTATGGAAAATATACATTGACTATGCCTAGGCTCAGAGACTATCATAGGCTCTTAGAGCAAGAAGATGTCACCCTAGTGAGGTGTGATACGGTGAATCCAGCTGAGAATTTGCCAACTTCAGAGGATAGTGATTGTGTTCAAGAAGCAGAGAAATACTCGAGGCTTAGATCAGATTTGCAAGCCCTTCCATTATGTGAGGCAGACCTGGAGTATTGGACTGATGGGTCTTGTTATCGTGTGGGAGATAAATTGTGTGCTGGCTATGCAGTAGTTAAAGCCCAAGGAACTGGATTTGTTGTTGAAAAGACTGAAGTAATACCACAGCCTGCGTCCGCACAACTTGCTGAACTTGTGGGGCTAACATTTTTTTACATTTTACATTTTAGTCATTTAGCAGACGCTCTTATCCAGAGCGACTTACAGTTAGTGAATACATACATATATATATATTTTTTAATTTAATTTAAAAAAAAAAATTATATACTGGCCCCCCGTGGGAATCGAATCCACAACCCTGGCGTTGCAAACGCCATGCTCTATCAACTGAGCTACATCCCTGCCGGCCATTCCCTCCCCTACCCTGGGCCAATTGTGCGCCGCCCATGAGTCTCCCGGTCGCGGCCGGCTGCGACAGAGCCTGGATTCGAACCAGGATCTCTAGTGGCACAGTTAGCACTGCGATGCAGTGCCTTAGACCACTGCGCCACTCAGGAGACTAAACTTGGACCTAGACTTGGCACTTCATCAGCAGCTTTGTTCCCTTGTGTGACTTTTGACACATCTGCTTCTACGATTGACAAACAGTTATGGCTAGACCGAGGTGCCGTCAAAGATGCGAAGGGTCTTTGGAGAAACCATGAGGGGTTGATAGTAGCGCCTCTAGACCTATTAGGTCTGATGATTCAGGAAGCACATGGGTTAGCTAATGTTGCAAGGGGGGAGGTTAGGAGAAAGATCACAAAGGAGTATGGTTTTTGGGCACCATATTTGCTTGAAAAGGTTGACTATGTCATAGGCAGGTGCACAATCTGTCTGAAAAATAATGTTCGCAGGGGTGTGACTGTTCTTCCTGGTTATATTCCAACACCGAGAGGTCCTATGCGTGAGTTGGTTATCGACTTTGTTGATATGATAAAACCAGTTGAAGGGAAAAGATAAATGCTGGTGGTTGTAGATATATTTTCACAATGGCCGGAGGCATGTCCAACCAAGCGAAAAGACGCTCAGTCGGTTGCAAAGTTTTTGTGTAAAGAAGTCATAAGCAGGTGGGGATTTCCCGATCGAATATCCTCAGATAATGGGAAAGAGTTTTGTGGATAAATCAGTGAAATTGATTTTGCAAAATTGGGAAAAAAGTCAGACCAAAACGTTACGAAAACTAGGGTTGAAGTAACTCTAGGAAATTTTGAATATCTGATTGTGCGATAATTTTCAAATTTCTTTGCATATTGTTGTGATATTTTGTGTTTTCTTATGAATCAAAGGGGGGAAATGGAATGTGATTCATTTATATATATCATTTTTATATATTATTTTTGATATTGATGTTTTAATTTTCATGTGTTGCTTTGCAAAAGATACTGGTTGGTGTTTTCTTTTCTTCCAGAAGCATATGGGGAATGTGTAGAGTGGGATTCAAATACTCAAACATGGACAATATGAATGGATGGAGGAAGTTGAACAAGGACGGTGTGGAAATGTTCAGATTCCATCATCGACTTTGCATTGAAAGTCGGCACTGTGGAGGAGCTGCAGTGTAGTGGACTACATTCCAGTGTCTGCAATGATATATATATATACATATTTGCATGTGTAATACATCATTTGTGTCATATTCTTTCTGTATTAATTTTTTGAAGAATGATGTTTTCTGTTGTTGGGTACATGTGGGGACCTCAGATGTTTTGGGTTTTTTCTTTGACGCTTAGGGATATTGGGTCTAGGCAGGGACAGAGAGAATCCAATGGAGGGTCCGATGGGTCGACCAGCCTTAATGTGGACATTTTTTGATTGTATTTTGTTTTCTGAGGCTTTCATGTGTATTTGATTGCACCATAGCTTAAAATGCATTGATAAAGATTTATAAATTGATCTGGAGTACTTAGGTGGTCGCCTGGGGCAGAGGGGCCGTGATATAATTTTACTGTCTTGATTGATTGATGGATATTTGGAAAGAAAGCTGCCAGACAGGTTTTTCGCTCTTACACTCCATAAAAATATGTTCACACTCCATAAACTTGGTTTTATTGCTAAAGTTACACTAGCAGCCTGATGTAATAAAAATTGTTATTTGTCATAATCCTATTATTTTTGTTTTCGAAAGGGGGGATATACAGTGGGGGAAAAAAAGTATTTAGTCAGCCACCAATTGTGCAAGTTCTCCCACTTAAAAAGATGAGAGAGGCCTGTAATTTTCATCATAGGTACACGTCAACTATGACAGACAAAATGAGGGAAAAAAATCCAGAAAATCACATTGTAGGATTTTTTATGAATTTATTTGCAAATTATGGTGGAAAATAAGTATTTGGTCAATAACAAAAGTTTCTCAATACTTTGTTATATACCCTTTGTTGGCAATGACACAGGTCAAACGTTTTCTGTAAGTCTTCACAAGGTTTTCACATACTGTTGCTGGTATTTTGGCCCATTCCTCCATGCAGATCTCCTCTAGAGCAGTGATGTTTTGGGGCTGGGATTTTTGCTCACCGTTCTTGTGATCATTTTGACCCCACGGGGTGAGATCTTGCGTGGAGCCCCAGATCGAGGGAGATTATCAGTGGTCTTGTATGTCTTCCATTTCCTAATAATTGCTCCCACAGTTGATTTCTTCAAACCAAGCTGCTTACCTATTGCAGATTCAGTCTTCCCAGCCTGGTGCAGGTCTACAATTTTGTTTCTGGTGTCCTTTGACAGCTCTTTGGTCTTGGCCATAGTGGAGTTTGGAGTGTGACTGTTTGAGGTTGTGGACAGGTGTCTTTTATACTGATAACAAGTTCAAACAGGCGCCATTAATACAGGTAACGAGTGGAGGACAGAGGAGCCTCTTAAAGAAGAAGTTACAGGTCTGTGAGAGCCAGAAATCTTGCTTGTTTGTAGGTGACCAAATACTTATTTTCCACCATAATTTGCAAATAAATTCATTAAAAATCCTACAATGTGATTTTCTGGAGAGAAAAAATCTCAATTTGTCTGTCATAGTTGACGTGTACGTATGATGAAAATTACAGGCCTCTCTCATCCTTTTAAGTGGGAGAACTTGCACAATTGGTGGCTGACTAAATACTTTTTTTCCCCACTGTATGTAGTATCTGAACATTTATAACTTTGGCTGAGGTTTTCATATTGTTGGTTAAATGAACTCTACTTTGCTTTGCTGAAACATCTGGAAAGTTTTACTATAGGGGGCCCCTAAGACAGTGGACATTGGGATATGTGGAGGCCAGGGATGGGCTATTCAAAACACGCCATCTTATGTTACATAGGATATATACCATGTTTTAACAAAGGGACGGGGAGAGTGATCATATTTGAGATTGGGTTTGTTGCTCTCCAGATTCTGCAGAAGTCTGTAAATTGATGCTGAAATCTTTGATATAATAAACCTTTATAATCAGAGTACAGTGTCAGCGGATTTCTTATCAACACAGCATTGCAGCATTGTTCGGCCACCACACATCAAAACTATGAAATAACACATATGGAATCATGTAGTAACCAAAAAAAGTGTTAAACAAATCAAAATATATTTGAGATTCTTCAAATAGCCACCCTTTGCCTTGATGACAGCTTTGCACACTCTTGGCATTCTTCCCAGCGATGGCTTGTGAGAATGACCGATTCAAAGTAGAGGGTCTACACTAAAAAAAATAGTTTGTGAGAAAGATTGATCATGCATTTTCAGCCAGAAACATGTCAGGAAGGACCAGCAGACAGTCTGTTTATACAACTAGCCTTTTCTGTACATTGTACTGACGTGAAAAAAACAAAAAACAAATGCTGTAATCTGAATGAGAGGTCCTCCTACAGTTTCTGTCCTCCTACAGTTTCTGTCCTCCTACAGTTTCTGTCCTCCTACAGTTTCAGTCCTCCTACAGTTTCTCTCCTCCTACAGTTTCTGTCCTCCTTCAGTTTCTGTCCTCCTACAGTTTCTGTCCTCCTACAGTTTCTGTCCTCCTACAGTTTCTGTCCTCCTACAGCTTCTGTCCTCCTACAGTTTCTGTCCTCCTACAGTTTCTGTCCTCCTACAGCTTCTGTCCTCCTACAGTTTCTGTCCTCCTACAGTTTCTGTCCTCCTACAGTTTCTGTCCTACAGTTTCTGTCCTCCTACAGTTTCTGTCCTCCTACAGTTTCTGTCCTCCTACAGTTTCTGTCCTCCTACAGCTTCTGTCCTCCTACAGTTTCTGTCCTCCTACAGTTTCTGTCCTCCTACAGTTTCTGTCCTCCTACAGTTTCTGTCCTCCTACAGCTTCTGTCCTCCCACAGTTTCTGTCCTCCTACAGTTTCTGTCCTACAGTTTCTGTCCTCCTACAGTTTCTGTCCTCCTACAGTTTCTCTCCTCCTACAGCTTCTGTCCTCCTACAGTTTCTGTCCTCCTACAGTTTATGTCCTCCTACAGTTTCTGTCCTCCTACAGTTTCTGTCCTCCTACAGTTTCTGTCCTCCTACAGTTTCTGTCCTCCTACAGCTTCTGTCCTCCTACAGTTTCTGTCCTCCTACAGTTTCTGTCCTACAGTTTCTGTCCTCCTACAGTTTATGTCCTCCTACAGTTTATGTCCTCCTACAGTTTCTGTCCTCCTACAGTTTCTGTCCTCCTATACAGGAATAAGCTAACGTGGAATTGTTATTTGATTTAGAATTTTAAGACCCATTTAGGTATAAACAAATTTATTTATTTATTTTTTTTACAATTATTTGATACAATATTGAATATTTACTACTATAGCCCATAGGAATGCATTGAATAACACACTCATAAAAAGACAAAAAAAGACAGTAAAAAAAATTCATCATAAGGAATAAGGTTTTGATGTGTCTGTCCTATATCTAGGAGATAGAAGGAGGATCAGGAAATATTAAACAATTTTGAACACATATTTAACCCCTTATTTTTGTTGCCACAAAACGACCTCCATACTTCCATTCATTTGTGATTCATCCTTCAGACGAGTCCCGTGACACTAGAGCAAAACGAAGAACGTCCCATATTAGTTTGTTTATATTTACATATTTATATTACTTTTTTATTAGTTTGTAGGCCAAACCGTTCGGACACTACAGACGACGGACGTGAGAAGACCAATTTTCAGGATGTCTTACGGTCTGACAGACACCGCTGTAGCTCAGCTATCCTCCACCGCAGATGCAGAAGGCCAACATAGGCGGGATGCGGTGAATTGAGATGCAGCTCATGAAAAAAAAAAAACAGCTATCTCTAGCATAACGGATTTTGATGGGAATTTTTTATATGTTAGATTGACACACGGGTGCATCAAGACTCTTAAGGTTAAGAAGCAGGGGTTGGAACCAAAATTAGTTTTCCAATCGTTTCGTTCTGAACAGAACCGTTTATTTTTATTCGTTCTGACCAGCAAAATAAAGTTCTGAACCCAAAAAATACTGGGTTATATCGTTCCTTTCTGTTCCTTTTTAAACCCTTTTTGAAATATTTTTGTTATTTAGCTCGACATTAAATCACTCCACCAATCAGTGAGCAGCTTGAGTTGGGGCGGGTGAAGCTATTTAATCTGTATAGGAAAGTCGTTAAGAGCTCATTTTATTTTGCAGTAACAGCTTTAGTAACGGTTTAGTCATAATGAAAGACAAAAACACGCTGCGCTGCCAGTCACAATGGACAGGCACGAGATGCGACTGAAATTTTGCGGGTGGGGTGACATTGAGAGATGGTGGAGGAGGAAGCTTGGCTTGAAGCGCTGGGCATCTTGCTATGACACGTATTAGGCAGAATTATTCCTTCTACGGAGGAACTTTGAATGTCTTTGAACTTCAGAGAGAGTTGGTTAACATTGGACCAGAGCAAAGCTAGCTAGCTAACAAACTTGTGTGTGCAGATCAGCACTAGAATTAAAAACACGTCTTACCTTTTTGTACTTAATAAATTCATTGTGAAACGCGATAACTATAGTATCCGTAACTAGCATTGAAAAAGTCAATCCATTCTTCTCTAATTATACATCTCTTTCCCTAATTTCTGAATCACACCTGTAAGCTCCAATACAGTTCCAACAGGTAACATGCTGGGTTCTGAGGTTTTATCTGTAGAGTTGAAAGTTGAGGCGGCTGCTGTTCTAGAGAGACTGGTTTCTGTGCTTGAGAGAAAAGATTGATCAGAAGTTGCTTTCAGCCGGTAATAATCATGTCTGTCAGGAAGCTCTTACAGACTTATTACAGAACTACCCTTTCCCATCTCTATTTCTGGACATAGTGCTGCCGTGTAAAGACAGACTGTTATTTCTGGACATTCAGTGGCTTGCGAAAGTATTCACCCCCCTTGGCATTTATTTTGTTGCCTTACAACCTGGAATTAAAATTGATTTTTTTGGGGGGGTGGGTTTTTATCATTTGATTTCACACAACATGCCTACCACTTTGAAGATGCAAAATATTTTTCCTTGTGATACAAACAAGAAATAAGACACAAAAACAGAAGACTTGAGCGTGCATAACTATTCACCTCCCTGATGCTGCCACCACCATGTTTGACTGTGGGGATGATGTTCTCGGGGTGATGAGAGGTGTTGGGTTTGCGCCAGACATAGCGTTTTCCTTGATGGCCATAAAGCTCCATTTTAGTCTCATCTGACCAGAGTACCTTCTTCCATACAGTGAGGGAAAAAAGTATTTGATCCCCTGCTGATTTTGTACGTTTGCCCACTGACAAAGACATGATCAGTCTATAATTTTAATGGTAGGTTTATTTGAACAGTGAGAGACAGAATAACAACAAAAAATTCCAGAAAAACGCATGTCAAAAATGTTAGAAATTGATTTGCATTTTAATGAGGGAAATAAGTATTTGACCCCTCTGCAAAACATGACTTAGTACTTGGTGACAAAACCCTTGTTGGCAATTACAGAGGTTATGTCCCGATCGTCATATGGAACAGACAAAGGCGCAGCGTGATGAACAAACATACTTTAATTAGTTAAAGTTTAAACACAAAACAAGAAACGACTCGTGACGTCCAACGGTATCAATGACCGAACACGGAACAAAAACCCACAAACACAAAGGGAAAACAGACAGTTTAAATATGGCTCCCAATCAGAGACAACCAGCCAACAGCTGACACTCGTTGCCTCTGATTGGGAGTCACTCAGGCAAACATAGAAATCAACAAACTAGAACCCCCAACATAGAAATAAACACATAGAATAAACACACCCTGGCTCAACAAATAGAGTCCCAGAGCCAGGGTGTGACAGGTTAGACGTTTCTTGTAGTTGGCTACCAAGTTTGCACACATCTCAGGAGGGATTTTGTCCCACTCCTCTTTGCAGATCTTCTCCAAGTCATTAAGGTTCCGAGGCTGACGTTTGGCAACTCAAACCTTGAGCTCCCTCCACATATTTTCTATGGGATTAAGGTCTGGAGACTGGCTAGGCCACTCCAGGACCTTAATGTGCTTATTCTTGAGCCACTCCTTCGTTGCCTTGGCCATGTGTTTTGGGTCATTGTCATGCTGGAATACCCATCCACGACCCATTTTCAATGCCCTGGCAAGGAGGTTCTCACCCAAGATTTGACGGTACATGGCCCCGTCCATCGTCCCTTTGATGCGGTGAAGTTGTCCTGTCCCCTTAGCAGAAAAACATCCCCAAAGCATAATGTTTCCTTCTCTATATTTGACGGTGGGGATGGTGTTCTTGGGGTCATAGGCAGCATTCCTCATCCTCCAAACACGGCGAGTTGAGTTGATGCCAAAGAGCTCGATATTGGTCTCATCTGACCACAACACTTTCACCCAGTTCTCCTCGGAATCATTCAGATGTTCTTTGGCAAACTTTAGACAGGCATGTATATGTGCTTTCTTGAGCAGGGGAACCTTGCGGGCGCTGCAGGATTTCAGTCCTTCACGGCGTAGTGTGTTACCAATTGTTTTCTTGGTGACTATGGTCCTAGCTGCCTTGAGATCATTGACAAGATCCTCCCGTGTAGTTCTGGGCTGATTCCTCACCGTTCTCATGATCATTGCAACTCCACGAGGTGAGATCTTGCATGGAGCCCCAGGCCAAGGGAGATTGACAGTTATTTTGTGTTTCTTCCATTTGCGAATAATCGCACCAACTGTTGTCACCTTCTCACCAAGCTGCTTGGCGATGGTCTTGTAGCCCATTCCAGCCTTGTGTAGGTCTACAATCTTGTCCCTGACATCCTTGGAGAGCTCTTTGGTCTTGGCCATGGTGTAGAGTTTGGAATCTAATTGATTGATTGCTTCTGTGGACAGGTGTCTTTTATACAGGTAACAAACTGAGATTAGGAGCACTCCCTTTAAGAGTGTGCTCCTAATCTCAGCTCGTTACCTGTATAAAAGACACCTGGGAGCCAGAAATCTTTCTGATTGAGAGGGGGTCAAATACTTATTTCCCTCATTAATATGCAAATTAATTTATAACATTTTTGACATGCGTTTTTCTGGATTTTTTGTTTGTTATTCTGTCTCTCACTGTTCAAATAAACCTACCATTAAAATTATAGACTGATCATTTCTTTGTCAGTGGGCAAACATAGAAAATCAGCAGGGGATCAAATACTTTTCTCCCTCACTGTATGTTTGGGGAGTCTCCCACATGCCTTTTGGCGAACACCAAACGTGTTTGCTTATTTTTTACTTGAAGCAATGGCTTTTTTCTGGCCACTCTTCCGTAAAGCCCAGCTCTGTGGAGTGTACGGCTTAAAGTGGTCCTATGGACAGATACTCCAATCTACGCTGGAACCCACACACTGTTTATCAACGTTGTGAACAGACTGCCCCATGGTGATGGTTGGGTTATGGTATGGGCAGGCAGAAGCTATGGACTATGGAGACAATTGCATTTTATCGATGACAATTTTAATGCACAGAGATATCCGTGACGAGATCCTGAGGCCCATTGTCGTGCCATTCATCCGCCTCCATCACCTCATGTTTCAGCATGATAATGCACAGCCCCATGTCGCAAGGATCTGTACACAATTTCTGGAAGCTGAAAATGTCCCAGTTCTTCCATGGCCTGCATACTCACCAGACATGTCACCCATTGAGCATGTTTGGGATGCTCTGGATCCACATGTACGACAGCGTGTTCCAGTTCCTGCCAATATCCAGCAACTTCGCACAGCCATTGAAGAGGAGTGGGACAACATTCCACAGGCCACAATCAAAAGCATGATGCGAAGGAGATGTGTTGCGCTGCATGAGGCAAATGGTGATCACACCAGACACGGACTGGTTTTTTACTCCCCGCCCGTACCTTTTTTTAAAGGTATCTGTGACCAACAGATGCATATCTGTATTCCCAGTCATGTGAAATCCATAGATTAGGGCATAATGAATTTATTTCAATTGACTGATTACCTTATATGAACTGTAACTCAGTAAAATCTTTGAAATTGTTGCATGTTGCGTTTATAATTTTGTTCAGTATACATAGCAACCTCACTTACCTCGTACCCCTGTACATCGAGTCGGTACTGGTACTTCCTGTATATAGCCATGTTATTTTTACTCATTATTGTTATTCTTTCATCGCAGTGCTAGCTGTGCCACTAGAGATCCTGGTTCGAGTCCAGGCTCTGTCGCAGCCGGCGGCGCACAATTGTCCCAGCATCATCCAGGTTAGGGGAGGGTTTGGCCGGCAGGGATGTTCTTGTCCCATCGCGCACTAGCGACTCCTGTGGCGGGCCGGGCGCAGTGTACGCTGACTCGGTCGCCAGGTGTACGGTGTTTCCTCCGACACATTGATGCGGCTGGCTTCCGGGTTAAACAGGCACTGTGTCAAGAAGCAGTGCGGCTCGGTTGGGTTGTGTTTCGGAGGACGCACGACTCTCGACCTTCGCCTCTCCCGTGGCCGTACGCGAGTTGCAGTGATGGGACAAGACTGTAACTACCAATTGGATACCACGAAATTGGGAAGAAAAAGGGGGTAAATTACCAAAAAATGAAAAAATGTTTTATTGTTATTCATTGTGTATTTATTCCTTTCTATAAAAAAATATATATATCTTTAACTCTGCATTGTTGGAAATGGACCCGTAAGTAAGTATTTCACTGTTAGTCTAGACCTGTTGTTAACAAAACATGTGACAAATACAATTTGATTTGATTTTACAGATGAGCTGGTTAAAACGTTTCTGAAACGTATATCAAATCAAATCACATTTATATTTGTCACATGCGCCGAATACAACAGCTGTACACCTTACAGTGAAATGCTTACTTACAAGCCCTTAACCAACAATGCAGTGTTAAGAAAAATTAACTGTTAAGTAAACACTAAAAGCAGTAAAATAACAGTGCTGTGTTTGTTCTTTTGCAAGAATAATCTCATGTCGAAAATGTCCAGCCCTCCCGCAATAACTTAAACTTAAATCTGCCGTACGAATATAGTTGAATAGTCCCTACGTTACATCATCTGCTGCTATCAGATGCTGTGTAGGGGAGGCTTTCTGCTGACTACCATTCAATGGTTTCTATGGAGACACCCACACACTGCTCTCAGAACGGCAACGTGGGATACACGTGACGACATCACTCCCACACACACACACACACACACACACACACACACACACACACACACACACACACACACACACACACACACACACACACACACACACACACACACACACACACACACACACACACACTCCCACACACACACACACACACACACACACACACACACACACTCCCACACACACACACACACACACACACACACACACACACACACATTTCCACACACACACACACACACACACACTCCCACACACACACACTCCCACACGCACACACACACACACACACACACACACACACACACACACACACTCACACACACACACTCCCACACACACACTCCCACACACACACACACAGCCCTCAAACGGGTGCCGCTGCGTGGGCAAGGGGATGACATCAGTCTGAGTGCACTTTCGTTTAAACTATCCATTTATTACTGACCCACTGGGCACACACTCGTTGAATCAACGTTGTTTTCAACGTCATTTCAATGAAATTACTTTGAACCAACTTGGAATGGACATTGAATTGTCGTCTGCGCCCCAGTGGGGAGGCTCATTTTTCATATAGTTTCTATCATGGAACGTCCTACAGTTATCCTACTTTAGTCTGCAAAAACACTACAGCGAATACTTCAGTAAAGTCTGCAAAAACACTACAGCGAATACTTCAGTAAAGTCTGCAAAAACACTACAGTGAATTTTTTATTTTACCTTTATTTAACTAGGCATGTCAGTTAAGAACAAATTCTTGTTTACAATGACTGCCTACACCGGCCAAACCCGGACCAATTGTGCGCCGCCCTATGGGACCGTTTCTCAACAGTAAACGCTTTAGGTGTAGCCTCAGACTATTTAACTAGTTAGCTAATCACTTGACTAGTTAAACAAGGTGGAACCAGATGTGTTTGTCTGGGGCTAAAACTACTGTTGGGGGTACTCAGACACTTCTTTAAAGGACCAGCATCCTGCAAGTTTGGATGGAGGGAAAGGTTGTCACTCCTCCTCTTACACCACCACACACACACACACACACACACACACACACACACACACACACACACACACACACACACACACACACACACACACACACACACACACAACCTCTTATCTCTAACCTCTAACCACTTACCACTAACCACTAATCACTAACCTCTAACCACTAACCATTAACCACTAACCACTAACCTCTAACCACTAACCTCTAACCACTAACCACTAATCACTAACCACTAACCACTAACCTCTAACCACTAACCACTAACCTCTAACATCTAACTTCTAACCTCTAACCACTAACCTCTAACCACTAACCACTAACCTCAAACCTCAAACCTCTAACCACTAACCACTAACCACTAACCTCTAACCACTAACCTCTAACCACTAACCACTAATCACTAACCACTACCCACTAACCTCTAACCACTAACCACTAACCTCTAACATCTAACTTCTAACCACTAACCTCTAACCACTAACCACTAACCTCAAACCTCAAATCTCTAACCACTAACCACTAACCTGTAACCACTAACTACTAACCTCAAACCTCAAACCTCTAACCACTAACCACTAACCTGTAAACTCTAACCTCTAACCACTAAACACTAACCACTAACCTCTAACCTCTAACCTCTAACCACTAACCTGTAATCTCTAACCTCTAACCTCTAAACACTAACCTGTAACCACTAACCTCTAACCTCTAACCTCTAACCTCTAAACTCTAACCTCTAACCTCTAACCTCTAACCACTAACCTCTAACCTCTAACCTCTAACCACTAAACTCTAACCTCTAATCTCTAACCACTAACCTGTAACCACTAACCTGTAAATACTAACCTCTAACCTCTAACCTCTAACCTCTAACCACTAAACTCTAACCTCTAATCTCTAACCACTAACCTGTAACCACTAACCTGTAAATACTAACCTCTAACCACTAACCACTAACCTCTAACCACTAACCTATTACCACTAACCTCTTCAGCAAGATAGTGTAAGTAACAAGTCTGGGGAGGCAGGTAGCTTAGTGGTTAAGAACGTTGTGCCAGTAACTGAAAGGTCGCTGGTTCTAATCCCTGAGCTGACTAGGTGAAAAATCTGTCCATGTGCCCTTGAGCAAGGCACTTAACCCTAACTGCTCTGGATAAGAGCGTCTGCTAAATGACTGTAATGTCTCTCACGAATAGGTTTTTATTTGACACTCATTCTAAAAGATTCCAAACGGCCTTGACTTCAGTAGCATTATGTCTGAATGTGTGTTGTTTATTAGCCTCGTACGAACCATCCTGATCTTGCGAGCTCACATTCTGTTTGTAGCGAATGTGAGCTTGTGGGATCAGGACGGTTTGTACAAGGCTAGACGTTTACACAGCTTTAATGAATGTGTGTCAGGCCTGCTGCGCTGACCCTCAGCCCTCAACCCTCCAAACTGTGTTTGTGTGTCTGCGTGTTTGTGTGTGTTTGTGTTTATGTATGCTTCTGCATCCTGACTGGTTGCATCACTGCCTGGTATGGCAACTGCTCGGCCTCCGACCGCAAGGCGCTACAGAGGGTCGTTCGTACGGCCCAGTACATCACTGGGGCAAAGCTTCCTGCCATCCAGGACCTCTATACCAGGCGGTGTCAGAGGAAGGCCCTTAAAAATTGTCAAAGACTCCAGCCACTCTAGTCATAGACTGTTCTCTCTGCTACTGCACGGCAAGCGGTACCGGAGCGCCAAGTCTAGGTCCAAGAGGCTTCTAAACAGCTTCTACCCCCAAGCCATAAGACTCCTGAACATCTAATCAAATGGCTACCCAGACTAATTTTTTGCTATTCTTTCTTAAAATTGCATTGTTGGTTAAGGGCTTGTAAGTAAGCATTTCACTGTAAGGTCTACACCTGTTGTATTTGGCGCATGTGACAAATACAATTTGATTTGATTTACTGTCAGGGCCCAGGTCTTACAGAGTCTGTGCAGAAGATCTAGGTGCTGCTGTAGGCCCTCCTTCGTTGGGGACAGGAGCACCAGATCATCAGCAAACTGTAGACATTTGACTTCAGTTTCTAGTAGGGTGAGGCCAGGTGCTGCAGACTGTTCTAGTGCCCTCGCCAATTCATTGATATATGTGACTAATTTCAGGAAGCTGGGCTTATGTCACACGTCACTAACTCACAGAAGCGCCATTTTGAGTTAAAACATTTTTCTTTTATCAGAAAGCGTTTTTGGGCAGAAATGCCTTCTGGAACATGTGAACTTTCATGTGCCTTAATAACAAACGTGTATGCCATTTGTAAATATTAACAAAATGGTTAAATTACGAGCCTAGTTGATTTAGCCATGGAATAAGACAGCAACCTTCCCGCTAGCAATGATTGGGTGAGATAATGAGTGGGCTGGACATGCCGAGAGATGAGTTCGGATTGGTCTGCCATGTAGCACGCTTCTGTCTATAATATGAGCTGGTCAGTATGTGTAGGTAATCCTTTCTAACGCAGCTTTTTTGAAATAAATTATTTAGTAGAACTGCATAAGTGTTGCTCTCCAATTTCTGGAGGACCGAGTTTTGAAATCAGTGGAATTAGAGTATGATAGCTAATCAGATGGAGAAAATGCTGGCGGAGTCGAAAGAGAACACACAGAAGGCTCCGGATTACATCTTCAAACTAAGGGCAACCATGGAATCCGCGGCAGAGAGGGAGAAGCATCCATCCATGTATACGGGTAAGAGACTCTAGCTAGCAACATTTTCAGATATTACACGTTTCAAATTTTGTCAGAAAGTTGTTTTCATTTCAAGTTAAAGTGTACTGTTAGCTAGGTAGCTAACGTTAGCTGGCTGGCTAGCGAGCTGACGTTACATGTATGATCTGTGTATTAATATTATTCGTATCTCAGAGCCATTTGCATTGCTAGTTATAGCCTAATGTAGCTAGCTAACATTGAACCTGGTTGGTTAGCTACCTGCAGATTCATGCAGGGTAGTAACGTTATGGGATTATGGCTCTTTGTTTAGCTAGCTAGCTGCATGTCTAAACAAAAGACTCCACCATGCAAGTAAATATTTCAATAGAATGTTTATGATGTCACTGCGACAACTGTCAATAGACGTAGCTAGTAAATTCGCTCTGGCTATCTACTCCGATTTCAGAGCACTCTCATCTGAGTGTGCCAGAGCGCAGAATAATTGACTAATTTACTAACGCTCAACACCCATTAAACATTGGCAAAAAAAGCGTAATTAAATTGTTGCCAGCAGCACAGTTGCAGTCACCAACGCTCTGGATAACATAAAAACAGCCTAACCAGCTCTGCTAGGGCGAGTAAAATGGTCAGAGTGAGCTGTTCACTCATTTGTGTCTGGAAGTAGCTAGCAAGCTAGCCAAAGTTAGCCAGTTAGCTTGGGTGCTTGACTGCTGTTGTTAGGTCAGAACGCTTGGATCAACCCTACTTGTGCTCTGGGCGTTCAGCTCTGAATTTACGGACAATCTGACAACGCCCTGAGTTACGAACGCCCAGAGCACACTCTGGCACTCCAGATTAAATTAACGAACACACCCGTAGTATAAACCAGCCTTTAGTCTTGAAATTTTGGGTGGTTTAGTACATATCCTCAAATGTGAATCTTAAAGAAATGGGTTGGGCTAAAGCTTAAAAGGGTGTGAACGATGCTGAATGGGTGTAGACGAAGAGCTCTCCAGCAGGTACCAAAACATTCAAGGGCCATTTTCTCAAAAGTGAGGTTACAAGTTTATCAACTTTCAAAGCAGAATTACTTTCCCATTGTTCCTCAACTCTAGTGTATGATATACAATTTTCTAGCTCTGAGTCTGTACTTTTGTCCAATGTAAAAAACACAATTTCATATTTTGCTACATAAGACCGCATCAAGCCGGTTGGTAACATACAATGCCTTCGGAAAGTATTTAGACCCCTTGACATATTCCACATTTTGTTACGTTACAGCCTTATTCCAGCAATCTACACACAATACCACATAATGCCAAAGTGAAAACAGGTTTTTAGACATTTTTGGAAATATTTTAAAAATAAAAAACAGAAATACCTTATTTACATAATTATTCATACCCTTTGCTGTGAAACTCAAAATTGAGATCAGGTGCATCCTGTTTCCATTGATCATCCTTGTGATTTTTCTACATCTTGATTGGTGTCCACCTGTGGTAAATTCAATTGATTGGACATGATTTGGAAAGGCACACACCTGTCTATATACGGTCCCACAGTTGACAGTGCATATCAGAGCAAAAACCAAGCCATGAAGTCTAAGGAATTGTCCGTAGAGCTCCGAGACAGGATTGTGTCGAGGCACAGATCTGGGGAAGGGTACCAAAAAATGTCTGCAGCATTGACGGTCCCCAAGAACACAGTGGCCTCCATCATTCTTAAATGGAAGAAGTTTGGAACCACCAAGACTCTTCCTAGAGCTGGCCGCCCAGCCAAACTGAGCAATCGGGGGAGAAGGGCCTTGGTCAGGGAGGTGACCAAGAACCTGATGGTCACTCTGACAGAGCTCCAGAGTTCTTCTGTGGCGATGGGATAACCTTAGAGAATGAAACTGCAGCACTCCACCAATCAAGCCTTTATTGTACAGTGTCCAGACGGAAGCCACTCCTCAGTAAAAGGCACATGACAGCCCGCTTGGAGTTTGCCAAAAGATACCTAAAGACTCTCAGACCATGAGAAACAAGATTCTCTGTTCTGATAAAACCAAGAGTGAACTCTGGCCTGAATGCCAAGCGTCACATCTGGAGGAAACCTGGTTCCATCCCTACGGTGAAGCATAGTAGTGGCAGCATCATGCTATGGGGATGTTTTTCAGCGGCAGGGACTGGGAGAATAGTCACGATCGAGGCAAAGATGAACGGATCAAAGTACAGAGAGATCCTTGATGAAAACCTGCTCCAGAGCTCCCAGGACCTCAGATTGGGGCGAAGGTTCACCAACCAACAGGACAACGACCCTAAGCACACAGCCAAGACAACGCAGGAGTGGCTTCGGAACAAGTCTCTGAATGTCATTGAGTGGCCCTGCCAGAGCCCGGACTTGAAACTGATCGAACACCTCTGAAGAGACCTGAAAATAGCTGTGCAGCAACGGTCCCCATCCAACCTGACAGCGCTTGAGAGGATCTGCAGAGAAGAATGGGAGAAACTCCCAAAATACAGGTGTGCCAAGCTTGTAGCGTCATACCCAAGAAGACTCGAGGCTGTAATCACTGCCCAAGGTGTTTCAACAAAGTACTTAGTAAAGGGTCTGAATACTTATGTAAATGTGATATTTCCTTTTTTTTTATTTTAAATACATTTTCAAACATTTCAAAAAACATTTTTGCTTTGTCATTATGGTGTATTTTGTGTACATTGATGAGGGAAAAAAACAATTTAATCAATTTTAGAATAAGTCTGTAACGTAACAAAATGTGGAAAAAGTCAAGAGATTTGAATACTTTCAGAATGCACTGTATATGTTGAAGAGGGTGGGGCTCAAGCTGCATCCCTGTCTCACCCCACGGCCCTGTGGAAAGAAATGTGTGTGTTTTTTGTCCATTTTAACCACACACTTGTTTCCATCCATTTGTATAGCAGACCCTCATGTCAAATTGAGTCAAAAGCTTTTTTGAAATCAACAAAGCTTGACAAGACTTTGCCTTTGTTTTGGTTTGTTTGTTTGTCAATTAGCGTATGCAGGGTGAATACATGGTCTGTCATACGGTAATTTGGTAAAAAGCCAATTTTACATTTGCTCTGTACATTGTTTTCACTGAGGACATTTACGAGTCTGATGTGAATGACAATGCAGAGGATTTTCTCAAGGTTGCTGTTGACGCATATCACACGGTAGTTATTGGGGTCAAATTTGTCTCCACTTTTGTGGATTGGGGTGATCAGTCCTTGGTTCCAAATATTGGGGAAGATGCCAGAGCTGAGGATGATGTCAAAGAGTTTCAATTAGGATATCATCAACACCACAGGCCTTTTTGGGTTGGAGGGTTTGTATTTTGTCCTGTAGTTCATTCAATGTAATTGTAGAGTCCAGTGGGTTCAGGTGGTCTTTAATAGTTCAAAATCAAATCAAATCAAATCAAATTTTATTGGTCACATGCGCCGAATACAACAGGTGCAGACATTGCAGTGAAATGCTTACTTACAGCCCTTAACCAACAGTGCATTTATTTTAAACAAAAAAAGTAAGAATAAAACAACAACAAAAAAAGTGTTGAGAAAAAAAGAGCAGAAGTAAAATAAAGTGACAGTAGGGAGGCTATATATACAGTAAAATAAAGTGACAGTAGGGAGGCTATATATACAGGGGGGTACCGTTGCAGAGTCAATGTGCGGGGGCACCGGCTAGTTGAGGTAGTTGAGGTAATATGTACATGTGGGTAGAGTTAAAGTGACTATGCATAAATACTTAACAGAGTAGCAGCAGCGTAAAAAGGATGGGATGAGGGGGCATGCAAATAGTCCGGGTAGCCATGATTAGCTGTTCAGGAGTCTTATGGCTTGGCGATAGAAGCTGTTGAGAAGTCTTTTGGACCTAGACTTGGCACTCCGGTACCGCTTGCCGTGCGGTAGCAGAGAGAACAGTCTATGACTAGGGTGGCTGGAGTCTTTGACAATTTTGAGGGCCTTCCTCTGACACCGCCTGGTATAGAGGTCCTGGATGGCAGGGAGCTTTGCCCCAGTGATGTACTGGGCCGTACGCACTACCCTCTGTAGTGCCTTGCGGTCAGAGGCCAAGCAGTTGCCATACCAGGCGGTGATGCAACCAGTCAGGATGCTCTCGATGGTGCAGCTGTAGAATTTTTTGAGGATCTGAGGACCCATGCCAAATCTTTTTAGTCTCCTGAGGGGGAATAGGCTTTGTCGTGCCCTCTTCACGACTGTCTTGGTGTGTTTGGACCATGATAGTTCGTTGGTGATGTGGACACCAAGGAACTTGAAGCTCTCAACCTGTTCCACTACAGCCCCGTCGATGAGAATGGGGGCGTGCTCAGTCCTCTTTTTTTTCCTGTAGTCCACAATCATCTCCTTTGTCTTGGTCACGTTGAGGGAGAGGTTGTTGTCCTGGCACCACACGGCCAGATCTCTGACCTCCTCCCTATAGGCTGTCTCATCGTTGTCGGTGATCAGGCCTACCACTGTTGTGTCGTCGGCAAACTTAATGATGGTGTTGGAGTCGTGCCTGGCCATGCAGTCATGGGTGAACAGAGAGTACAGGAGGGGACTGAGCACGCACCCCTGAGGGGCCCCCGTGTTGAGGATCAGTGTGGCAGATGTGTTGTTACCTACCCTTACCACCTGGGGGCGGCCCCTCAGGAAATCCAGGATCCAGTTGCAGAGGGAGATGTTTAGTCCCAGGATCCTTAGCTTAGTGATGAGCTTAGCGGGCACTATGGTGTTGAATGCTGAGCTGTAGTCAATGAATAGCATTCTCACGTAGGTGTTCCTCTTGTCCAGGTGGGAAAGGGCAGTGTGGAGTGCGATAGAGATTGCATCATCTGTGGATCTGTTGGGGCGGTATGCAAATTGGAGTGGGTCTAGGGTTTCTGGGATTATGCTGTTGATGTGAGCCATGACCAGTCTTTCAAAGCACTTCATGGCTACAGACGTCAGTGCTACGGGTCGGTAGTCATTTAGGCAGGTTATCTTAGAGTTCTTGGGCACGGGGACTATGGTGGTCTGCTTGAAACATGTTGGTATTACAGACTCAGTCAGGGACATGTTGAAAATGTCAGTGAAGACACTTGCCAGTTGGTCAGCACATGCTCGGAGTACACGTCCTGGTAATCCGTCTGGCCCTGCGGCCTTGTGAATGTTGACCTGCTTAAAAGTCTTACTCACATCGGCTACGGAGAGCGTGATCACATAGTCATCCGGAACAGCTGGTGCTCTCATGCATGATTCAGTGTTGCTTGCCTCGAAGCGAGCATAGAAGTGGTTTAGCTCGTCTGGTAGGCTTGTGTCACTGGGCAGCTCGCGGCTGTGCTTCCCTTTGTAGTCTGTAATAGTTTTCAAGCCCTGCCACATCCGACGAGCGTCAGAGCCAGTGTAGTATGATTCAATCTTAGACCTGTATTGACTCTTTGCCTGTTTGATGGTTCGTCAGAGGTCATAGCGGGATTTCTTATAAGCGTCCGGGTTAGAGTCCCGTTCCTTGAAAGCGGCAGCTCTACCCTTTAGCTCAGTGCGGATGTTTCCTGTAATCCATGGCTTCTGGTTGGGGTATGTACGTACGGTCACTGTGGGGACGACATCATCGATGCACTTATTGATGAAGCCAGTGACTGATGTGGTGTACTCCTCAATGCTGTCTGAAGAATCCCGGAACATGTTCCAGTCTGTGCTAGCAAAACAGTCCTGTAGCTTAGCATCTGCGTCATCTGACCACTTTTTTATTAACCGAATCACTGGTGCTTCCTGCTTCAGTTTTTGCTTATAAGCAGGAATCAGGAGGATAGAGTTATGGTCAGATTTGCCAAATGGAGGGCGAGGGAGAGCTTTGTATGCGTCTCTGTGTGTGGAGTAAAGGTGGTCTAGAGTTTTTTTTCCCTCTGGTTGCACATTTAACATGCTGGTAGAAATTAGGTAGAACGGATTTAAGTTTCCCTGCATTAAAGTCCCCGGCCACTAGGAGCGCTGCATCTGGATGAGCGTTTTCCTGTTGATTAATGGCCTTGTACAACTCATTCAGTGCAATCTTAATGCCAGCATTGGTTTGTGGTGGTAAATAGACAGCTATGAAAAATATAGATGAAAACTCTCTTGGTAAATAGTGTGGTCTACAGCTTATCATAAGATAGCAAAACCTCGAGACTTCCTTAGTATTTGATTTTGTGCACCAGCTGTTGTTTACAAATATACAGAGACCGCCTCCCCTTGTCTTACCAGAGTCAGACGTTCTGTCCTGCCGATGTAGCGTATAGCCTGCTAGCTGAATGTTATCATTGTTGTCGTTCAGCCACGACTCCGTGAAACATAAGATATTACAGTTTTTAATGTCCCGTTGGTAGGATAACCGTAATCTTAAATCGTCCATTTTATTCTCAAAAGCTTGAACGTTGGCTAATAGGATTGATGGGAGAGGCAGTTTACTCGCTCGCCGTCGGATCCTTACAAGGCACCCGGATCTGCGTCCGCGATATCTCCGTCTCTTCCTCACGCGAATGACGGGGATCTGGGCCTTGTCGGGTGTCTGTAGGATATCCATCGCGACCGCCTCGTTGAAGAAAAAATCTTCGTCCAATGCGAGGTGAGTAATCGCTGTCCTGATATCCAGAAGCTCTTTTTGGTTATAAGAGACGATGGCAGAAACATTATGTACAAAATAAATTACAAATAACGCGGAAAAACACACATAATAGTACAATTGGTTAGAGGGCTGTAAAACGGCAGCCATCTTCTCTGGCGCTGTTTTATAAGAAGCCAGATAGTTGATTCTAAGATTAATAGTTGATTCTAAGATTTGTATTTGATAATAATAATATGCCATTAAGCAGACGCTTTTATCCAAAGCGACTTACAGTCATGTGTGCATACATTTTTACGTAAGGGTGGTCCCGGGGATCGAACCCACTACCCTGGCATTACAAGTGCCATGCTCTACCAATTGAGCTACAGAGGACCACGTATATGTTTTTTCTGTTCTTTGTTATGGAGCCAAAAAGATTGGAGAGGTGGTTTATCCATACATCTCAGTTTTAGATAGATAACTCTTCATGTTGTTGTTTGTTTAGTGCTTTCCAATTTTTCCAGAAGTGGTTAGATTCTATGGATTCTTTCTCTCTCGCTCTCTCTGCCCATCTCTCTCTCTCTCTCTCTCTCTCTCTCTCTCTCTCTCTCTCTCTCTCTCTCTCTCTCTCTCTCTCTCTCTCTCTCTCTCTCTCTCTCTCTCTCTCTCTCTCTGCCCATCTCCATTAGTTTCTTGACCTTCTAAATAGCTAACTCAAGCCAATTAGAGCAGAGGCCTTCTCCTAATAAAGCCACCTCTAAGGCACAATACAGGCTAAACCTCATGGCCCCACTTCTCTGCTTACTGTATATCCTCTGCTATCAGGCTGTTTCTTCGCTTCAATCAAACGTCTCAATTCTCTCTTCCTCTGCCAATATCTGACTGACAACCCTAACACATCCCAGTAGCCCCCGGAAGGCCCACCTTCTGCCCCTAACACATCCCAGTAGAGTCATGTTCTTAGAACCTTCTCAGAACATGAGATGCTGTTAAGGTGCACATTAGGGGAATGATAATCATAATGATAGTCTAAAGTTAATTCTAAGGTAGAAATTACAATTACAGAAAAATAAATCACTTTACAAGGTAAAGAATAAAAATAAAACGTCTGTACTTATGCAGGAATATGATCTTTTACTTAAGAAAGAGAGCCAACAACTACAGGTTAAACTTAAATAAAGCATACTATTTAATGGTAAGTATACCTCGTAAACATCTCGCAGCCCTCACAAAACGAATACACGCCAAACCAGTTATAATTTTAAAACATAAAGAAACAAATGCATTAATTCGAAACAACAGAATGTATTATTTTAAATGCTTCGATGAAAATCGATATAAATCAGAATTAAACAACAGTGGGACTGATCCTACAGCCTTCTTAGACTCAACAACCCTGAAGCAGCCAAAATTCAAGAGCCAAAAAACAATCACAAAAAATAAATATTAGACAAATAAAAACAGGAAACAGGAAACAGGAAATGTTAAAACAGGTATGGACATAGTAGCCCCCTATTTACAAGAATGACATCACACGTCACTCAATCCAGTGCTTCCTAGTTCCATGTATCAAACCGTTATTTCAGTCACTTTTAAACTGGAGAGACCCCTGCTGATTACAAACCCATAGGTTTTAATAAATTGCGACAGTAAAATAATAACAAGGCTCATAAGCAACATAATGGAAAAAGTCTTGCCAGACTTGATACATATTAATCAAACAGGGTTTATTATAAAATATACATTTATAAAGAAATACAAGAACATGTTTCAGTTTAATACGATATGCTAAAAAAACAAGATATACAGTGGGGAAAAAAAGTATTTAGTCAGCCACCAATTGTGGAAGTTCTCCCACTTAAAAAGATGAGAGAGGCCTGTAAATTTAATCATAGGTACATGTCAACTATGACAGACAAAATGAGAATTAGAGCAGAGGCCTTCTCCTAATAGAGCCACCTCTAAGGCACAATACAGGCTAAACCTCATGGCCCCACTTCTCTGCTTACTGTATATCCTCTGCTATCAGGCTGTTTCTTCGCTTCAATCAAACATCTCAATTCTCTCTTCCTCTGCCAATATCTGACTGACAACCCTAACACCTCCCAGTAGCCCCCAGGAGGTCCACCTTCTGCCCCTAACACATCCCAGTAGCCCCCGGAAGGCCCACCTTCTGCCCCTAACACATCCCAGTAGAGTCATGTTCTTAGAGCCTTCTCAGAACATGAGATGCTGTTAAGGTGCACATTATGGCTTGCTGGTGCTCTTTCATGCCGTCCCTGGGAGGGGTGCGTCACTTGAGTGGGTTGAGTTACTGACGTGATCTTCCTGTCTGGGTTGGCGCCCCCCCCTTGGTTTGTGCTGTGGTGGAGACCTCTGTGGGCTATACTCGGCCTTGTCTCAGGATTGTAAGTTGGTGGTTGGGGATATCCCTCTAGTGGTGTGGGGGCTGTGCTTTGGCGGAGTGGGTGGGGTTATATCCTTCCTGTTTGGCCCTGTCCGGGGGTTTCTTCGGATGGGGCCACAGTGTCTACGGACCGCTCCTGTCTCAGCCTCCAGTATTTATGCTGCAGTAGTTTATGTGTCGGGGGGCTGGGGTTAGTTGGTTATACCTGGAGTACTTCTCCTGTCTTATCCAGTGTCCTTTGTGAATTTAAGTATGCTCTCTCTAATTCTCTCGTTCTCTCTTTCTCTCTGAGAACCTGAGCCCTAGGACCATACGTCAGGACTACCGGGCATGATGACACCTTGCTGTCCCCAGTCCACCTGGCCTTGCTGCTATTCCAGTTTCAACTGTTCTGCCTGCGGCTACGAAACCCCTACCTGTCCCAGACCTGCTGTTTTCAACTCTTTAATGATCGGCTATAAAAAGCCAACTGAGAGACCTGAGCCCTAGGACCATACGTCGGGACTACCGGCCGTGGTGACTCCTTGCTGTCCCCAGTCCGCCTGGCCTTGCTGCTATTCCAGTTTCAACTGTTCTGCCTGCGGTTATGGAACCCCTACCTGTCCCAGACCTGCTGTTTTCAACTCTTAATGATCGGCTATGAAAAGCCAACTGAGATTTATTCCTGATTATTATTTGACCATGCTTGTCACTTATGAACATTTTTGAACATCTTGGCATGGTTCTGTTATAATCTCCACCCGGCACAGCCAGAAGAGGACTGGCCACCCCTCATAGCCTGGTTCCTCTCTAGGTTTCTTCCTAGGTTTTCGCCTTTCTAGGGAGTTTTTCCTAGCCACCGTGCTTCTACACCTGCATTACTAGCTGTTTGGGGTTTTAGGCTGGGTTTCTGTACAGCACTTCGAGATATTAGCTGATGTATGAAGGGCTATATAAAATAAAATTGATTGATTGATAGGGGAATGATAATCATAATGATAGTCTAAAGTTAATTCTAAGGTAGAAATTACAATTACAGAAAAATAAATCACTTTACAAGGTAAAAAATAAAAATAAAACGTCTGTACTTATGCAGGAATATGATCTTTTACTTAAGAAAGAGAGCCAACAACTACAGGTTAAACTTAAATAAAGCATACTATTTAATGGTAAGTATACCTCGTAAACATCTCGCAGCCCTCACAAAACGAATACACGCCAAACCAGTTATAATTTTAAAACATAAAGAAACAAATGCATTAATTCGAAACAACAGAATGTATTATTTTAAATGCTTCGATGAAAATCGATATAAATCAGTATTAAACAACAGTGGGACTGATCCTACAGCCTTCTTAGACTCAACAACCCTGAAGCAGCCAAAATTCAAGAGCCAAAAAACAATCACAAAAAATAAATATTAGACAAATAAAAACAGGAAACAGGAAACAGGAAATGTTAAAACAGGTATGGACATAGTAGCCCCCTATTTACAAGAATGACATCACACGTCACTCAATCCAGTGCTTCCTAGTTCCATGTATCAAACCGTTATTTCAGTCACATTTAAACTGGAGAGACCCCTGCTGATTACAAACCCATAGGTTTTAATAAATTGCGACAGTAAAATAATAACAAGGCTCATAAGCAACATAATGGAAAAAGTCTTGCCAGACTTGATACATATTAATCAAACAGGGTTTATTATAAAATATACATTTATAAAGAAATACAAGAACATGTTTCAGTTTAATACGATATGCTAAAAAAACAAGATATACAGTGGGGGGAAAAAAAGTATTTAGTCAGCCACCAATTGCGCAAGTTCTCCCACTTAAAAAGATGAGAGAGGCCTGTAAATTTAATCATAGGTACATGTCAACTATGACAGACAAAATGAGAATTAGAGCAGAGGCCTTCTCCTAATAGAGCCACCTCTAAGGCACAATACAGGCTAAACCTCATGGCCCCACTTCTCTGCTTACTGTATATCCTCTGCTATCAGGCTGTTTCTTCGCTTCAATCAAACGTCTCAATTCTCTCTTCCTCTGCCAATATCTGACTGACAACCCTAACACATCCCAGTAGCCCCCGGAAGGTCCACCTTCTGCCCCTAACACCTCCCAGTAGCCCCCGGAAGGTCCACCTTCTGCCCCTAACACATCCCAGTAGCCCCCGGAAGGCCCACCTTCTGCCCCTAACACATCCCAGTAGCCCCCGGAAGGCCCACCTTCTGCCCCTAACACATCCCAGTAGAGTCATGCTCTTAGAACCTTCTCAGAACATGAGATGCTGTTAAGGTGCACATTAGGGGAATGATAATCATAATGATAGTGTCGTCTCTTGTCGATGCTGGTAATTATTGCTGTCAAACAAAGGAGTCCGCTCATACTGAACCTTGATCATAAGTTTTATTTATATCACAAGATGTCAGCATAAGTTTACAGACCCTGCAGGGCTGGAGAACAGTGTCCAAAGATAATCTGTCTGTTCTAACCCCCTCTGCCTCCAGCTTATACTTATAAAGAATGCAAAAATATGGGTTGCTCCCTCTGCTGTCCAATCACCTGTCTCCCCTGGGGCGTCACCCTACAAATGGCTACTTTTGAACTAAAATAAACATCCTTTCAGTTCCACTTAAAAAACATTAACAAAGACATAATCCTAATACACTACAATAGTCTAAAGTTAATTCTAAGGTAGAAATTACAATTATAGAAAAAAAAATCACTTTACAAGGTAAAGAATAAAAATAAAACGTCTGTACTTATGCAGGAATATGATATTTTACTTAAGAAAGAGAGCCAACAACTACAGGTTAAACTTAAATAAAGCATACTATTTAATGGTAAGTATACCTCGTAAAGCCCTCACAAAACGAATACACGCCAAACCAGTTATAATTTTAAAACATAAAGAAACAAATGCATTAATTCGAAACAACACAATGTATTATTTTAAATGCTTCGATGAAAATCGATATAAATCAGAATTAAACAACAGTGGGACTGATCCTACAGCCTTCTTAGACTCAACAACCCTGAAGCAGCCAAAAATCAAGAGCCAAAAAACAATCACAAAAAATAAATATTAGACAAATAAAAACAGGAAACAGGAAACAGGAAATGTTAAAACAGGTATGGACATAGTAGCCCCCTATTTACAAGAATGACATCACACGTCACTCAATCCAGTGCTTCCTAGTTCCATGTATCAAACCGTTATTTCAGTCACTTTTAAACTGGAGAGACCCCTGCTGATTACAAACCCATAGGTTTTAATAAATTGCGACAGTAAAATAATAACAAGGCTCATAAGCAACATAATGGAAAAAGTCTTGCCAGACTTGATACATATTAATCAAACAGGGTTTATTATAAAATATACATTTATAAAGAAATACAAGAACATGTTTCAGTTTAATACGATATGCTAAAAAAACAAGATATACAGTGGGGAAAAAAAGTATTTAGTCAGCCACCAATTGTGGAAGTTCTCCCACTTAAAAAGATGAGAGAGGCCTGTAAATTTAATCATAGGTACATGTCAACTATGACAGACAAAATGAGAATTAGAGCAGAGGCCTTCTCCTAATAGAGCCACCTCTAAGGCACAATACAGGCTAAACCTCATGGCCCCACTTCTCTGCTTACTGTATATCCTCTGCTATCAGGCTGTTTCTTCGCTTCAATCAAACGTCTCAATTCTCTCTTCCTCTGCCAATATCTGACTGACAACCCTAACACCTCCCAGTAGCCCCCAGGAGGTCCACCTTCTGCCCCTAACACATCCCAGTAGCCCCCGGAAGGCCCACCTTCTGCCCCTAACACATCCCAGTAGAGTCATGTTCTTAGAACCTTCTCAGAACATGAGATGCTGTTAAGGTGCACATTATGGCTTGCTGGTGCTCTTTCATGCCGTCCCTGGGAGGGGTGCGTCACTTGAGTGGGTTGAGTTACTGACGTGATCTTCCTGTCTGGGTTGGCGCCCCCCCCTTGGTTTGTGCTGTGGTGGAGACCTCTGTGGGCTATACTCGGCCTTGTCTCAGGATTGTAAGTTGGTGGTTGGGGATATCCCTCTAGTGGTGTGGGGGCTGTGCTTTGGCGGAGTGGGTGGGGTTATATCCTTCCTGTTTGGCCCTGTCCGGGGGTTTCTTCGGATGGGGCCACAGTGTCTCCGGACCGCTCCTGTCTCAGCCTCCAGTATTTATGCTGCAGTAGTTTATGTGTCGGGGGGCTGGGGTTAGTTGGTTATACCTGGAGTACTTCTCCTGTCTTATCCAGTGTCCTTTGTGAATTTAAGTATGCTCTCTCTAATTCTCTCGTTCTCTCTTTCTCTCTGAGAACCTGAGCCCTAGGACCATACGTCAGGACTACCGGGCATGATGACACCTTGCTGTCCCCAGTCCGCCTGGCCTTGCTGCTATTCCAGTTTCAACTGTTCTGCCTGCGGCTACGAAACCCCTACCTGTCCCAGACCTGCTGTTTTCAACTCTTTAATGATCGGCTATGAAAAGCCAACTGAGAGACCTGAGCCCTAGGACCATACGTCGGGACTACCGGCCGTGGTGACTCCTTGCTGTCCCCAGTCCGCCTGGCCTTGCTGCTATTCCAGTTTCAACTGTTCTGCCTGCGGTTATGGAACCCCTACCTGTCCCAGACCTGCTGTTTTCAACTCTTAATGATCGGCTATGAAAAGCCAACTGAGATTTATTCCTGATTATTATTTGACCATGCTTGTCACTTATGAACATTTTTGAACATCTTGGCATGGTTCTGTTATAATCTCCACCCGGCACAGCCAGAAGAGGACTGGCCACCCCTCATAGCCTGGTTCCTCTCTAGGTTTCTTCCTAGGTTTTCGCCTTTCTAGGGAGTTTTTCCTAGCCACCGTGCTTCTACACCTGCATTACTAGCTGTTTGGGGTTTTAGGCTGGGTTTCTGTACAGCACTTCGAGATATTAGCTGATGTATGAAGGGCTATATAAAATAAAATTGATTGATTGATAGGGGAATGATAATCATAATGATAGTCTAAAGTTAATTCTAAGGTAGAAATTACAATTACAGAAAAATAAATCACTTTACAAGGTAAAGAATAAAAATAAAACGTCTGTACTTATGCAGGAATATGATCTTTTACTTAAGAAAGAGAGCCAACAACTACAGGTTAAACTTAAATAAAGCATACTATTTAATGGTAAGTATACCTCGTAAACATCTCGCAGCCCTCACAAAACGAATACACGCCAAACCAGTTATAATTTTAAAACATAAAGAAACAAATGCATTAATTCGAAACAACAGAATGTATTATTTTAAATGCTTTGATGAAAATCGATATAAATCAGTATTAAACAACAGTGGGACTGATCCTACAGCCTTCTTAGACTCAACAACCCTGAAGCAGCCAAAATTCAAGAGCCAAAAAACAATCACAAAAAATAAATATTAGACAAATAAAAACAGGAAACAGGAAACAGGAAATGTTAAAACAGGTATGGACATAGTAGCCCCCTATTTACAAGAATGACATCACACGTCACTCAATCCAGTGCTTCCTAGTTCCATGTATCAAACCGTTATTTCAGTCACATTTAAACTGGAGAGACCCCTGCTGATTACAAACCCATAGGTTTTAATAAATTGCGACAGTAAAATAATAACAAGGCTCATAAGCAACATAATGGAAAAAGTCTTGCCAGACTTGATACATATTAATCAAACAGGGTTTATTATAAAATATACATTTATAAAGAAATACAAGAACATGTTTCAGTTTAATACGATATGCTAAAAAAACAAGATATACAGTGGGGGGAAAAAAAGTATTTAGTCAGCCACCAATTGCGCAAGTTCTCCCACTTAAAAAGATGAGAGAGGCCTGTAAATTTAATCATAGGTACATGTCAACTATGACAGACAAAATGAGAATTAGAGCAGAGGCCTTCTCCTAATAGAGCCACCTCTAAGGCACAATACAGGCTAAACCTCATGGCCCCACTTCTCTGCTTACTGTATATCCTCTGCTATCAGGCTGTTTCTTCGCTTCAATCAAACGTCTCAATTCTCTCTTCCTCTGCCAATATCTGACTGACAACCCTAACACATCCCAGTAGCCCCCGGAAGGTCCACCTTCTGCCCCTAACACCTCCCAGTAGCCCCCGGAAGGTCCACCTTCTGCCCCTAACACATCCCAGTAGCCCCCGGAAGGCCCACCTTCTGCCCCTAACACATCCCAGTAGCCCCCGGAAGGCCCACCTTCTGCCCCTAACACATCCCAGTAGAGTCATGCTCTTAGAACCTTCTCAGAACATGAGATGCTGTTAAGGTGCACATTAGGGGAATGATAATCATAATGATAGTGTCGTCTCTTGTCGATGCTGGTAATTATTGCTGTCAAACAAAGGAGTCCGCTCATACTGAACCTTGATCATAAGTTTTATTTATATCACAAGATGTCAGCATAAGTTTACAGACCCTGCAGGGCTGGAGAACAGTGTCCAAAGATAATCTGTCTGTTCTAACCCCCTCTGCCTCCAGCTTATACTTATAAAGAATGCAAAAATATGGGTTGCTCCCTCTGCTGTCCAATCACCTGTCTCCCCTGGGGCGTCACCCTACAAATGGCTACTTTTGAACTAAAATAAACATCCTTTCAGTTCCACTTAAAAAACATTAACAAAGACATAATCCTAATACACTACAATAGTCTAAAGTTAATTCTAAGGTAGAAATTACAATTATAGAAAAAAAAATCACTTTACAAGGTAAAGAATAAAAATAAAACGTCTGTACTTATGCAGGAATATGATATTTTACTTAAGAAAGAGAGCCAACAACTACAGGTTAAACTTAAATAAAGCATACTATTTAATGGTAAGTATACCTCGTAAAGCCCTCACAAAACGAATACACGCCAAACCAGTTATAATTTTAAAACATAAAGAAACAAATGCATTAATTCGAAACAACACAATGTATTATTTTAAATGCTTCGATGAAAATTGATATAAATCAGAATTAAACAGCAGTGGGACTGATCCTACAGCCTTCTTAGACTCAACAACCCTGAAGCAGCCAAAAATCAAGAGCCAAAAAACAATAACAAAAAATAGATATTAGACAAATAAAAAAAGGAAACAGGAAACAGGAAACAGGAAATGTTAAAACAGGTATGGACATAGTAGCCCCCTATTTACAAGAATGACATCACACGTCACTCAATCCAGTGCTTCCTAGTTCCATGTATCAAACCGTTATTTCAGTCACATTTAAACTGGAGAGACCCCTGCTGATGACAAACCCAGAGGTTTTAATAAATTGCGACAGTAAAATAATAACAAGGCTCATAAGCAACATAATGGAAAAAGTCTTGCCAGACTTGATACATATTAATCAAACAGGGTTTATTATAAAATAGACATTTATAAAGAAATACAAGAACATGTTTCAGTTTAATACGATATGCTAAAAAAACAAGAGATATATTTATCAATAATGGCTGTAGATGCTGAAAAGGCTTTCGACTGTCTTGAATGGATTTTTATATTCAAAACCTTTGGAAGCTTTCAACTTTATATAAAACTCATAGAATTAAAAGGAACGTTTTACATCTTTCTAAGTCTGATTTTAACCTTCCAGACTTGGAATTGTATCAACTAACCACCCAAGGCTTTTATTTGAGACATATTGTTAAATGCACTAAAGAGGAACATTTTCAAAGGCTAAAGCTAAGAACATTAACAACTTCATAGTTTAAAACAATATGGAAGAAAATGAAACAGATTCGACAAGAACCAATATCACTCCCAAAAAACACAACCCCTATGGAACAAGTCACTTGGCTCTGTCATATCCTCACATGGCCTCTCCTATCAATGCTACGCAGACGACACACAACTAATCTTCTCCTTTCCCCCTTCTGATAAACAGGTGGCGAATCGCATCTCTGCATGTCTGGCAGACATATCAGTGTGGATGACGGATCACCACCTCAAGCTGAACCTCGGCAAGACGGAGTTGCTCTTCCTCCCAGGGAAGGACTGCCCGTTCCATGATCTCGCCATCACGGTTGACAACTCCATTGTGTCCTCCTCCCAGAGTGCGAAGAGCCTTGGCGTGACCCTGGACAACACCCTGTCGTTCTCCGCTAACATCAAGACGGTGACCCGATCCTGTAGGATCTACAACATTCGGAGAGTACGACCCTGCCTTACACAGGCAGCGGCACAGGTCCTAATCCAGGCACTTGTTATCTCCCGTCTGGATTAAACTCATCCAGAATGCCGCAGCCCATCTGGTGTTCAACCTTCCCAAGTTCTCTCACGTCTCCCCGCTCCTCCGCACACTCCACTGGCTTCCATTTGAAGCTCGCATCTGCTACAAGACCATGATGCTTGCCTACGGAGCTGTGAGGGGAACGGCACCTCCTTACCTTCAGGCTCTGATCAGTCCCTACACCCAAACGAGGGCATTGCGTTCATCCACCTCTGGCCTGCTGGCCCCCCTACCTCTGCGGAAGCACAGTTCCCGCTCAGCCCAGTCAAAACTGTTCACTGCTCTGGCACCCCATTGGTGGAACAAGCTCCCTCACGACGCCAGGACAGCGGAGTCACTCACCACCTTCCGGAGACACTTGAAACCCCACCTCTTTAAGGAATACCTGGGATAGGATAAAGTAATCCTTCTACCCCCCCTTACCTCACCCCCAAAAAAATTAAAAATAAACATATTGTAAAGTGGTTATCCCACTGGCAATAAGGTGAATGCACCAATTTGTAAGTTGCTCTGGATAAGAGCGTCTGCTAAATGACGTAAATGTAAATGTAAATGTAAATGAACAATCCTTGGATAACTTTTCAGAATGCACCAATGAACTGGTCCACATGGAAAACTAAAGGCATAGAAACCGTAAATGACTTGGTAACAGGAAACACATTTATTTCCATGACATAATTGGACGGACCAATGTAGATATTTTCAAGTGCATACAACAAAAGTTTAATATCACAACATTTTGTTTTTAAGTGTTTTAGACATCAGAGCAATCTTGAGGAAATCCTATTTGAGTCAGAAAAGGATATTCATATGATAGGTAAGATAACCAAAAACTTGCAGAGAGCATATTAAACTATCCAACTGAAAAATATAAACTATTGGAACCAAGACTGATATTGGCTCAAGATGTCGGGAATGTTGGTACATAACTAACTAAATCACAGGTAATGAAAATGTACGCTTAATCCAGTATAAACCAATGTATAGAATGTATTACACAAGAGACTAAATTCACATTATACACCACAACGACAGAGTCTTATGTGTAAAATTAACAACGACTCAATAATCCGTGCCTTCTGGGAATGCTATAAAGCCCAAAAAGTTATGGGCGGAATTAGGAGGTTGGCCGTCAGAAATATTACAATATAAATGTAATTTTAATCTGTCTGCATATTTCAAGACATGTCATATGAGGGAGCAGTGAGATACCAGATGGGTTGGATGATCCACTTCTCATCAATTATCTTGAAAAAAACGTATACTTAAAAAAACTGGAAAATCAACCAATCCTTCGTCGTTAAGACAATGGAAAAATCATATGATTCATTATCTAAATGTTGAAAGAGCAACAGAGGGAAAAAATGGTGCATTTTGAGGACATGTGGCGGAGAGTAGTGCAGGCACTGGAGAGAGGGGTGAGAACAGGTGGGTCTGGGCAGGAGTGATGTTGTGGATGTTGGTGTGAGTCTGTATGTTGTCTTTTGTACATGTTTTGTTTTTGTTAAAAGAGAAAAGAAGAAAACAACGTACTTCTGCATAACGTTTTCTCATGGTTCTATTTAAAGTCATATTCTCAGAACATTAAGAAAACTTTCCATAAAAACCACAAGAACACATAATTAATGTTCTAAGAATTTTATAAGAAAAAATATACATTCTGTTCTCAGCATCAACAAAAATCTCTCTCTCTCCTCTGTCTTGTTAAGCGTGTTCAGGTGTGTTGGCCACGCACACTAATTGGCCACACCTGGTCTTAATGAGTTCTTGTTTCCTTTGAAATGGGGTCTGTTTGAATAGACTAAAATGAACAGCTTTGTATGAGTTAAAAAATCATGGCATGCTAGATACATCCTGGTGGTGCAGTGGACTAATTCCATGGATAGAGAACAGAGGATTATAGGTTTGATTCTCACCGTCCACAATAATAAACATGTGTAATATATGATAAATCCCAAATTCATTTTCATGTATCCTATCTGTGCTTGGAGTTCAAAACTGTTAAGCTGCTAGCAGTGTTATTAAAAGTCTTATTGAAACATGTTCTCATAACATTATTTAATTACCTTCAAATAACCTATAATTTCCAATACTCAGACCATCAATAAAACCTCCCAGGAAAACTTTCAGGGAACCATAGTAAAACGTTCTCAGAATCTCCCTGCAACCTAGACATATACGTTCCCAGAACAGGTGACATTTTCACTTCCATTCTCAGAATGTTTTTTTTCTCAGAAACTTTCATTTTACCGGTCTGGAAACGTATGGCTTCGTTCCCAGAACCAATTGAAAACCAAAAAAAAACGTACGTTCCCACAACTTCCAAGGAACCAAATGTGCTAGCTGGGATGTAGTTCAATACTCCCCAACACTGCATGAGAAACATACTCATGCACGACACACACACGCACACGCACACACACACACACACACACACACACACACACACACACACACACACAGGCACAGGCACAGGCACAGGCACAGGCACAGGCACAGGCACAGGCACAGGCACAGGCACACGCACACGCACGCACGCACGCACGCACGCACACACACACACACACACACACACACACACACACACACACACACACACACACAACCTCTCATCTCTAACCTCTAACCTCTAACCACTAACCTCTAACCACTAACCTCTAACCACTAACCACTAACCTCTAACCTCTAACCACTAACCTCTAACCTCTAACCACTAACCACTAACCTGTAAATACTAACCACTAACCTCTAACCACTAACCACTAACCTGTAAATACTAACCACTAACCTCTAACCACTAACCACTAACCTATTACCACTAACCTCTTCAGCAAGATAGTGTAAGTAACAAGTCTGGGGAGGCAGGTAGCTTAGTGGTTAAGAGCGTTGTGCCAGTAACTGAAAGGTCGCTGGTTCTAATCCCAAGCCGACTAGGTGAAAAATCTGTCCATGTGCCCTTGAGCAAGGCACTTAATCCTAATTGCTCTGGATAAGAGTGTCTGCTAAATGACGTAAATGTCTCTCACGAATAGGTTTTTATTTGACACTCATTCTAAAAGATTCCAAACGGCCTTGACTTCAATAGCATTATGTCTGAATGTGTGTTGTTTATTAGCCTCGTACGAACCATCCTGATCTTGCGAGCTCACATTCTGTTTGTAGCGAATGTGAGCTCGTGGGATCAGGACGGTTTGTACAAGGCTAGACGTTTACACAGCTTTAATGAATGTGTGTCAGGCCTGCTGCGCTGACCCTCTGCCCTCAACCCTCCAAACTGTGTTTGTGTGTCTGCGTGTTTATGTGTGTTTGTGTTTATGTATGCTTCTGCATTCTGACTGGTTGCATCACCGCCTGGTATGGCAACTGCTCGGCCTCCGACCGCAAGGCGCTACAGAGGGTAGTTCGTACGGCCCAGTACATCACTGGGGCAAAGCTTCCTGCCATCCAGGACCTCTATACCAGGCGGTGTCAGAGGAAGGCCCTTAAAAATTGTCAAAGACTCCAGCCACTCTAGTCATAGACTGTTCTCTCTGCTACTGCACGGCAGGCGGTACCGGAGCACCAAGTCTAGGTCCAAGAGGCTTCTAAACAGCTTCTACCCCGAAGCCATAAGACTCCTGAACATCTAATCAAATGGCTACCCAGACTAATTTTTTGCTATTCTTTCTTAAAATTGCATTGTTGGTTAAGGGCTTGTAAGTAAGCATTTCACTGTAAGGTCTACACCTGTTGCATTTGGCGCATGTGACAAATACAATTTGATTTGATTTACTGTCAGGGCCCAGGTCTTACAGAGTCTGTGCAGAAGATCTAGGTGCTGCTGTAGGCCCTCCTTGGTTGGGGACAGGAGCACCAGATCATCAGCAAACGGTAGACATTTGACTTCAGTTTCTAGTAGGGTGAGGCCGGGTGCTGCAGACTGTTCTAGTGCCCTCAGCCAATTCATTGATATATGTGACTAATTTCAGGAAGCTAGGCTTATGTCACACGTCACTAACTCACAGTAGCGCCATTTTGAGTTTAAAAACATTTTTTTAATCAGAAAGCGTTTTTGGGCAGAAATGCCTTCTGGAACATGTGAACTTTCATGTGCCTTAATAACAAACGTGTATGCCATTTGTAAATACGAATAAAATGGTTAAATTACGAGCCTAGTTGATTTAGCCATGGAATAAGACAGCAACCTTCCCGCTAGCCATGATTGGGTGAGATAATGAGTGGGCTGGACATGCCGAGAGATGAGTTCGGATTGGTCTGCCATGTAGCACTGTCTATAATATGAGCTGGTCAGTATGTGTAGGTAATCCTTTCTAACGCAGCTTTTTAAAAATAAATTACGTAGTAGAACTGCATAAGTGTTGCTCTCCAATTTCTGGAGGACCGAGTTTTGAAATCAGTGGAATTAGAGTATGATAGCTAATCAGATGGAGAAATTGCTGGCGGAGTCGAAAGAGAACACACAGAAGTCTCCGGATTACATCTTCAAACTAAGGGCAACCATGGCATCCGTGACAGAGAGGGAGAAGCATCCATCCATGTACACGGGTAAGAGACTCTAGCTAGCAACATTTTCAGATATTACACGTTTCAAATTTTGTCCGAAAGTTGTTTTCATTTCAAGTTAAAGTGTACTGTTAGCTAGGTAGCTAACATTAGCTGGGCTGGCTAGCTAGCTGACGTTACATGTATGATCTGTGTATTAATATTATTCGTATCTCAGAGCCATTTGCTTTGCTAGTTATAGCCTAATGTTAGCTAGCTAACATTGAACCTGGTTGGTTAGCTACCTGCAGATTCATGCAGGGTAGTAACGTTATGGGATTATGGCTCATTGTTTAGCTAGCTAGCTGCATTGTCTAAACAAAAGACTCCACCATGCAAGTAAATATTTCAATAGAATGTTTATGATGTCACTGCGACAACTGTCAATAGACGTAGCTGGTAAATTCGCTCTGGCTATCTACTCCGATTTCAGAGCACTCTCGTCTGAGTGTGCCAGAGCGCAGAATAATTGACTAATTTACTAACGCTCAACACCCGTTAAATATGGCCAGTGTCAGTAAACATTGGCAAAAAAAAACGTAATTAAATTGTTGCCAGCAGCACAGTTGCAGTCACCAACACTCTGGATAACATAAAAACAGCCTAACCAGCTCTGCTAGGGCGAGTAGAATGGTCAGAGTGAGGTGTTCACTCATTTGTGTCTGGAAGTAGCTAGCAAGCTAGCCAAAGTTAGCCAGTTAGCTTGGGTGCTTGACTGCTGTTGTTAGGTCAGAACGCTTGGATCAACCCTACTTGTGCTCTGGGCGTCCAGCTCTGAATTTACGGACAATCTGACAACGCCCTGAGTTACGAACGCCCAGAGCACACTCTGGCACTCCAGATTAAATTAACGAACACACCCGTAGTATAAACCAGCCTTTAGTCTTGAAATGTTGGGTTGTTTAGTACATAGCCTCAAATGTGAATCCTTAAAGAAATGGGTTGGGCTAAAGCTTAAAAGGGTGTGAACGATGCTGAATGGGTGTAGACGAAGAGCTCTCCAGCAGGTACCAAAACATTCAAGGGCCATTTTCTCAAAAGTGAGGTTACAAGTTTATCAACTTTCAAAGCAGAATTTCTTTCCCTAGTGTATGATATACCATTTTCTAGCTCTGAGTCTGTACTTTTGTCCAATGTAAAAAACACAATTTCATATTTTGCTACATAAGACCGCATCAAGCCGGTTGGTAACATACAGTGCCTTCGGAAAGTATTTAGACCCCTTGACATTTTCCACATTTTGTTACGTTACAGCCTTATTCCAGCAATCTACACACAATACCACATAATGACAAAGTGAAAACAGGTTTTTAGACATTTTTGGAAATGTATTAAAAATAAAAAACAGAAATACCTTATTTACATAATTATTCAGACCCTTTGCTGTGAAACTCAAAATTGAGATCAGGTGCATCCTGTTTCCATTGATCATCCTTGCGATTTTTCTACATCTTGATTGGTGTCCACCTGTGGTAAATTCAATTGATTGGACATGATTTGGAAAGGCACACACCTGTCTATATACGGTCCCACAGTTGACAGTGCATGTCAGAGCAAAACCCAAGCCATGAAGTCTAAGGAGTTGTCCGTAGAGCTCCGAGACAGGATTGTGTCGAGGCACAGATCTGGGGAAGGGTACCAAAAAATGTCTGCAGCATTGACGGTCCCCAAGAACACAGTGGCGCCTCCATCATTCTTAAATGGAAGAAGTTTAGAACCACCAAGACTCTTCCTAGAGCTGGCCGCCCAGCCAAACTGAGCAATCGGGGGAGAAGGGCCTTGGTCAGGGACGTGACCAAGAACCCGATGGTCACTCTGACAGAGCTCCAGAGTTCTTCTGTGGCGATGGGATAACCTTAGAGAATGAAACTGCAGCACTCCACCAATCAAGCCTTTATTGTACAGTGTCCAGACGGAAGCCACTCCTCAGTAAAAGGCACATGACAGCCCGCTTGGAGTTTGCCAAAAGATACCTAAAGACTCTCAGACCATGAGAAACAAGATTCTCTGTTCTGATGAAACCAAGAGTGAACTCTGGCCTGAATGCCAAGAGTCACATCTGGAGGAAACCTGGTTCCATCCCTACGGTGAAGCATAGTAGTGGCAGCATCATGCTATGGGGATGTTTTTCAGCGGCAGGGACTGGGAGAATAGTCACGATCGAGGCAAAGATGAACGGATCAAAGTACAGCGAGATCCTTGATGAAAACCTGCTCCAGAGCTCTCAGGACCTCAGATTGGGGTGAAGGTTCACCTTCCAACAGGACAACGACCCTAAGCACACAGCCAAGACAACGCAGGAGTGGCTTCGGAACAAGTCTCTGAATGTCATTGAGTGGCCCTGCCAGAGCCCGGACTTGAACTCGATCGAACACCTCTGGAGAGACCTGAAAATAGCTGTGCAGCAACGGTCCCCATCCAACCTGACAGCGCTTGAGAGGATCTGCAGAGAAGAATGGGAGAAACTCCCAAAATACAGGTGTGCCAAGCTTGTAGCGTCATACCCAAGAAGACTCGAGGCTGTAATCGCTGCCCAAGGTGTTTCAACAAAGTACTTAGTAAAGGGTCTGAATACTTATGTAAATGTGATATTTCCGTTTTTTAAATTTTAAATACATTTTCAAACATTTCAAAAAACATGTTTTTGGTTTGTCATTATGGTGTATTTTGTGTAGATTGATGAGGGAAAAAAACAATTTAATCCATTGTAGAATAAGTCTGTAACGTAACAAAATGTGGAAAAAGTCAAGGGGTTTGAATAATTTCCGAATGCACTGTACATGTTGAAGAGGGTGGGGCTCAAGCTGCATCCCTGTCTCACCTCACGGCCCTGTGGAAAGAAATGTGTGTGTTTTTTGTCCATTTTAACCACACACTTGTTGTTTGTGTACATGGATTTTATAATTTAATATGTTTTTCCCCCAACAACGCTTTCCATCCATTTGTATAGCAGACCCTCATGCCAAATTGAGTCAAAAGCTTTTTTGAAATCAACAAAGCTTGACAAGACTTTGCCTTTGTTTTGGTTTGTTTGTTTGTCAATTAGCGTATGCAGGGTGAATACATGGTCTGTCATACGGTAAAAAGCCAATTTTACATTTGCGCTGTACATTGTTTTCACTGAGGACATTTACGAGTCTGATGTGAATGACAATGCAGAGGATTTTCTCAAGGTTGCTGTTGACGCATATCCCACGGTAGTTATTGGGGTCAAATTTGTCTCCACTTTTGTGGATTGGGGTGATCAGTCCTTGGTTCCAAATATTGGGGAAGATGCCAGAGCTGAGGATGATGTCAAAGAGTTTCATTTAGGATATCATCAACACCACAAGCCTTTTTGGGTTGGAGGGTTTGTATTTTGTCCTGTAGTTCATTCAATGTAATTGCAGAGTCCAGTGGGTTCAGGTGGTCTTTAATAGTTGATTCTAAGATTTGTATTTGATAATATGCCATTTAGCAGACGCTTTTATCCAAAGCGACTTACAGTCATGTGTGCATACATTTTTACGTAAGGGTGGTCCCGGGGATCGAACCCACTACCCTGGCATTACAAGCGCCATGCTCTACCAATTGAGCTACAGAGGACCACGTATATGTTTTTGCTGTTCTTTGTTATAGAGCCAAAAAGATTGGAGAGGTGGTTTATCCATACATGTCAGTTTTAGATAGATAACTCTTCATGTTGTTGTTTGTTTAGTGCTTTCCAATTTTTCCAGAAGTGGTTAGATTCTATGGATTCTTTCTCTCTCTCTCTCTTTCTGCCCATCTCTCTCTCTCTCTCTCTCTCTCTCTCTGCCCATCTCTCTCTCTCTCTCTCTCTCTCTCTCTCTGCCCATCTCTCTCTCTCTCTCTCTCTCTCTCTCTCTCTCTCTCTCTCTCTCTCTCTCTCTCTCTCTCTCTCTCTCTCTCTCTCTCTCTCTCTCTCTCTCTCTCTCTCTCTCTCTCTCTCTCTCTCTCTCTCTGCCCATCTCCATTAGTTTCTTGACCTTCTAAATAGCTAACTCAAGCCAATTAGAGCAGAGGCCTTCTCCTAATAGAGCCACCTCTAAGGCACAATACAGGCTAAACCTCATGGCCCCACTTCTCTGCTTACTGTATATCCTCTGCTATCAGGCTGTTTCTTCGCTTCAATCAAACGTCTCAATTCTCTCTTCCTCTGCCAATATCTGACTGACAACCCTAACACCTCCCAGTAGCCCCCAGGAGGTCCACCTTCTGCCCCTAACACCTCCCAGTAGCCCCCAGGAGGTCCACCTTCTGCCCCTAACACATCCCAGTAGCCCCCGGAAGGCCCACCTTCTGCCCCTAACACATCCCAGTAGAGTCATGTTCTTAGAACCTTCTCAGAACATGAGATGCTGTTAAGGTGCACATTAGGGGAATGATAATCATAATGATAGTCTAAAGTTAATTCTAAGGTAGAAATTACAATTACAGAAAAATAAATCACTTTACAAGGTAAAGAATAAAAATAAAACGTCTGTACTTATGCAGGAATATGATCTTTTACTTAAGAAAGAGAGCCAACAACTACAGGTTAAACTTAAATAAAGCATACTATTTAATGGTAACTATACCTCGTAAATATCTCGCAGCCCTCACAAAACGAATACATGCCAAACCAGTTATAATTTTAAAACATAAAGAAACAAATGCATTAATTCGAAACAACACAATGTATTGTTTTAAATGCTTCGATGAAAATCGATATAAATCAGAATTAAACAACAGTGGGACTGATCCTACAGCCTTCTTAGACTCAACAACCCTGAAGCAGCCAAAAATCAAGAGCCAAAAAACAATCACAAAAAATAAATATTAGACAAATAAAAACAGGAAACAGGAAACAGGAAATGTTAAAACAGGTATGGACATAGTAGCCCCCTATTTACAAGAATGACATCACACGTCACTCAATCCAGTGCTTCCTAGTTCCATGTATCAAACCGTTATTTCAGTCACATTTAAACTGGAGAGACCCCTGCTGATGACAAACCCAGAGGTTTTAATAAATTGCGACAGTAAAATAATAACAAGGCTCATAAGCAACATAATGGAAAAAGTCTTGCCAGACTTGATACATATTAATCAAACAGGGTTTATTATAAAATAGACATTTATAAAGAAATACAAGAACATGTTTCAGTTTAATACGATATGCTAAAAAAACAAGATATACAGTGGGGGGGAAAAAAAGTATTTAGTCAGCCACCAATTGTGCAAGTTCTCCCATGTCAAGGCTGAGGTGTATGTGGTGTGGGAGTCAGGCGCAGGACACCGAAGCTTAGTCCAACAAAGTTTACTTGTGAACCACAAGGCAAAGATACAATGAACGGCCTCAAAACAACAGAGGCGAGCAACGTAAAACAACTAAACAGAGGAAAAACACGCAGCACTACGGACAGGCGAAAAACAACACACAACCTAACCAATACAAAACAGGCAACTTATAGAACACGTAATCAGACACAAACGGACACAGGTGTAATAGACAGACAAAAGCAATCAAACATAGAAACATTCAACGGTGGCAGCTAGTACTCCGGGGACGACGAACGCCGAAGCCTGCCCGGACTAGGAGGAGGAGCAGCCTCGGCAGAATCCGTGACAGTACCCCCCCCTTGACGCGCGGCTCCAGCCGTGCGCCGACCCCGGCCTCGGGGACGGCCTGGAGGACGCGGACCCGGGCGCGTGGGATGCCCACGGTGGAACTCAGTCTGGAGGGAGGGATCTAGTTTGTCCCTCCTAGGCACCCAGCACCGTTCCTCCGGACCGTACCCCTCCCACTCCACGAGATACTGGAGACCACTCATCCGGCGCCTCGAGTCCAAGATGGTCCAGACCCTGTACGCCGGGGCCCCCTCGATGTCCAAAGGGGGCGGAGGGGTCTCTCCTATCTCATCTTCTTGGAGTGGGCCAGCTACCACCGGCCTGAGAAGAGACACATGGAACGAGGGGTTAATATTCTTGTAATCAATAGGCAGTTGTAACCTGTAACACACCTCGTTCAATCTTCTCAGGACTTTAAAGGGCCCCACAAACCGCCGACCCAGCTTCCGGCAGGGCAGGCGGAGGGGCAGGTTTCGAGTCGAGAGCCAGACTCGATCCCCCGGTGCGTACACCGGTCCCTCACTGCGGTGGCAATCGGCGCTCGCCTTTTGTCGACGGATGGCCCGCTGCAGATGGACATGGGCAGCGTCCCACATCTCCTCCGAGCGCCAAATCCACTCATCCACCGCAGGGGCCTCGATCTGGCTCTCATGCCAAGGTGCCAGGACCGGCTGATACCCTAAAACACACTGGAAAGGTGTTAAATTGGTGGAGGAGTGGCGGAGAGAGTTCTGGGCCATCTCTGCCCAGGGGATATACCTAGACCACTCATCTGGCCGGCCCTGGCAATAGGACCTCAGAAACCTACCCACATCCTGGTTGACTCGTTCAACCTGCCCATTGCTCTCTGGGTGGTAGCCCGAGGTAAGGCTCACCGAGACCCCCAAGCGTTCCATGAACGCCCCCCAGACTCTGGAGGTGAACTGGGGACCTCGGTCAGACACAATATCCTCGGGGACCCCATAGTGCCTGAACACGTGGGTAATTAGGGCCTCAGCGGTCTGTAGGGCAGTAGGGAGACCCGGCATTGGGAGGAGATGACAGGCCTTGGAAAACCGATCCACAACGACCAAAATGGTGGTATTCCCCTGGGAGGGGGGTAGGTCGGTCACAAAATCCACCGAGAGGTGGGACCATGGTCGTTGTGGAACGGGCAGGGGATGTAACTTTCCCCTGGGCAAATGTCTAGGTGCCTTACACTGGGCGCACACCGAGCAGGAGGAGACATAAACCCTCACATCCTTAGCTAACGTTGGCCACCAGTATTTCACGCTAAGGCAGTGCACTGTCCGGCCAATACCTGGATGTCCAGAGGAGGGTGATGTATGAGCCCAATAAATAAGGCGATCACGAACCTCGAGCGGAACGTACGTCCGCCCCACAGGACACTCGGGGGGAGTAGGGTCGGTACGCAGTGCACGCTCGATCTCCGCATCGACCTCCCACACCACCGGAGCCACCAGATAAGACTCCGGCAGTATGGGAGTAGGCTCAATGGACCTCTCCTCTGTGTCATACCGCCGGGACAGGGCGTCTGCCTTACCGTTCTGGGACCCTGGGATGTATGTGATCTTAAAAACAAACCGGGTCAGGAACATGTTCCACCTAGCCTGACGAAGGTTCAATCTCCTAGCTGCCCGGATGTACTCCAGGTTACAGTGGTCAGTCAGAATGAGGAAAGGGTGTTGAGCCCCCTCAAGCCAATGCCTCCACACCTTTAGGGCCTGGACTACAGCTAACAGCTCCCTGTCCCCTACGTCATAATTACGCTCCGCCGAGCTGAGCTTCTTAGAATAGAACGCACAGGGGCGGAGCTTAGGTGGCGTGCCGGACCGTTGCGACAGGACTGCCCCAATACCGGCCTCGGACGCGTCTACCTCTACTTGGAATGGTAAAGAGGGATCCGGATGCGCCAGCACCGGAGCCGAGGTGAACAGGTTTTTCAGTTTGACAAATGCCCTGTCCGCCTCAGCTGACCACTGCAAGCGAACCGGACCCCCCTTTAGCAGGGACGTAATGGGAGCTGCAACCTGTCCAAAGCCCCGGATAAACCTTCGGTAGTAATTAGCAAAACCCAAAAACTGCTGCACCTCTTTTACAGTGGTTCCCGCTCAGCCCAGTCAAAACTGTTCGCTGCTCTGGCACCCCAATGGTGGAACAAGCTCCCTTACGACGCCAGGACAGCGGAGTCACTCACCACCTTCCGGAGACACTTGAAACCCCACCTCTTTAAGGAATACCTGGGATAGGATAAAGTAATCCTTCTACCCCCCCTTACCCCACCCCAAAGAAAGAAAAAAGAAAAGAAAAAAAACATTTTGTAAAGTGGTTATCCCACTGGCTATAAGGTGAATGCACCAATTTGTAAGTCGCTCTGGATAAGAGCGTCTGCTAAATGACGTAAATGTAAATGTAAATGAACAATACTTGGATAACTTTTCAGAATGCACCAATGAACTGGTCCACATGTAAAACTAAAGGCATAGAAACCGTAAATGACTTGGTAACAGGAAACACAGTTATTTCCATGACATAATTGGACGGACCAATGCAGATATTTTCAAGTGCATTCAACAAAAGTTTTATACCACAACATTTTGATTTTAAGTGTTTTAGACATCAGAGCAATCTTGAGGAAATCCTATTTGAGTCAGAAAAGGATATTCATATGATAGGTAAGATATCCAAAAACTTGCAGAGAACATATTAAACTATTGGAACCAAGACTGATATTGGCTCAAGATGTCGGGAATGTTGGTACATAACTAACTAAATCACAGGTAATGAAAATGTACGCTTAATCCAGTATAAACCAATGTATAGAATTTATTACACAAGAGACTAAATTCACATTATACACCACAACGACAGAGTCTTATGTGTAAAATTGACAACGACTCAATAATCCGTGCCTTCTGGGAATGCTATAAAGCCCTAAAAGTTATGGGCGGAATTAGGAGGTTGGCCGTCAGAAGTATTACAATATAAATGTAATTTTAATCTGTCTGCATATTTCAAGACATGTCATATGAGGGAGCAGTGAGATACCGGATGGGTTGGATGATCCATTTCTCATCAATTATCTTGAAAAAAACGTATACTTTAAAAAACTGGAAAATCAACCAATCCTCCGTCGTTAAGACAATGGAAAAATCATATGATTCATTATCTAAATGTTGAAAGAGCAACAAAATGGTGCATTTTGAGGACATGTGGCGGAGAGTAGTGCAGGCACTGGAGAGAGGGGTGAGAACAGGTGGGTCTGGGCAGGAGTGATGTCGTGGATGTTTGTGTGAGTCTGTATGTTGATCTTTTGTACATGTATGTTTTGTTTTGTTAAAAGAGAAAAGAAGAAAACAACGTACTTCTGCATAACGTTTTCTCATGGTTCTATTTAAAGTCATATTCTCAGAACATTGAGAAAACTTTCCATAAAAACCACAAGAACAGATAATTAATGTTCTAAGAATTTTATAAGAAAATATATACATTCTGTTCTCAGCATCAACAAAAACTCTCTCTCCTCTGTCTTGTTAAGTGTGTTCAGGTGTGTTGGCCACGCCCACTAATTGGCCACACCTGGTCTTATTGAGTTCTTGTTTCTTTTAAAACAAAGTCTGTTTGAATAAACTATAATGAACAGCTTTTTTTATGCGTAAAAAATGGCATGCTAGCTCCATCCTGGTGGTGCAGTGGACTAATTCCATGGATAGAGAACAGAGGATTATAGGTTTGATTCTCACCGTTCACAATAATAAAAGTGTGTAAACGTGTAATATATGATAAATCCCAAATTCATTTTCATGTGTCCTATCTGTGCTTGGAGTTCAAAACTGTTAAGCTGCTAGCAGTGTTATTAAAAGTCTTATTGAAACATGTTCTCATAACGTTATTTAATTACCTTCAAATAACCTATAATTCCCGTACTCAGACCATTAATAAAAACCTCCCAGGAAAACTTTCAGGGAACCATAGTAAAATGTTCTCAGAATCTCCCTGCAACCTAGACATTTACGTTCCCAGAACAGGTGACATTTTCACTTCCATTCTCAGAATGTTTTTTTTCTCAGAAACTTTCATTTTACCGGTCTGGAAACTTATGGCTTCGTTCCCAGAACCAATTGGAAACCAAAAAAAAAAACGTACGTTCCCACAACTTCCAAGGAACCAAATGTGCTAGCTGGGATGTAGTTCAATACTCCCCAACACTGCATGAGAAACATACTCATGCACGACACACACACACACACACACACACAGACACACGCACACACACACACACACACACAGACACATGCACACACACACACACACACACACACACACACACACACAGACACACGCACGCACACACACACACACACACACACACACAGACACACGCACACACACACACACACACACACACGCACACACACACACACACACACACACACACACACGCACACACACACACACACACACACACGCACGCACGCACGCGCGCACACACACACACACAAGCACACGTACATGCTCAGTTCAGTATGTCACACCATAATCAAAGGCTCAAATGCAACGAGACAGAGAAAGGGATGGAAACGTGGGGGGGGGAAATACTGGTTTCATGGGTGGAATGTTGTTAATATTTTTCATAATTACAGTTTTTGCCCATTGCTTACACACTAAAACCGAATGCTTAGACCAAAGCCTCAATACCTAAACTTCTTGTAGCATACCTTAAACACAGTGTAACCATACCTTAAACACAATGTCAACTTTGCACTTTGTTTGCAATTCTGTAACACACTTATTGCGAAACACCACACACGTTTTCTTACATTAGACACTGTTCAAAAACAAAATCCCCTGTTATCATTGGGAAAACACTCTGTTCAAAATGCAAAACTCATCTGGCAATTGTATGCACTTACATACACACCTGAAAACACTTGCACAGAAAACAGAACACCAATCAGTCTGAGCCTTAGCACTACAAATAGGCCTCAGGTAAGCCATTTTTATAACTTTGCTAGCATGGAGGCAATGAGAGTCAGAGTAAGAGGAGGACAAAGAGAGAGAGGAGTCGGATGTGGAAGAGGACGTGGAAGAGGACGAGGACCATTGCGGAGACGTATATCAGATGACATCAGGGCTACTCTGGTGGACCATGTGATAAATCATGGCCTGTCCATGAGGGAGGCTGGGCAAAGAGTCCACCCTAACCTCAGTCGCTACACAGTAGCATCGATAATAAGGACATTCCGACTGGAGAACAGGTATATCTTCAAGTTTCTACTCCAGACTGTACCTACTGTGTGTGTCACATGATTCTGTATCATATTACAGTATTACTGTACTAACTATACAAAAATGGGTAGTGCTGTGAAGTACTGTATATGTAAAGGAATACCATTGTGATGTTGCAGTACTGTGTACAGTTTGAAAGTACAGTATGTGAAAAATAACCTAACCAATGACATCTTGTGGTGGCATTTTCTACAGAATGGTTGGACGACCTCCTCAAGGTGGAAGGGAACGGCTCTTCACTCAACAACATCATTGAAATGGTGCGAGAAAATAATGCAATCTGACTTCGTGAGTTGCAACAACGCATAATTGCAAATGGAAATGAATTCAACAATATCAACAGGGTCAGCATTTCTACACTAAGTCGCATCCTACAGAAACATAACTTCAGAATGAAGCAGCTGTACAGGGTGTCATTTGAGAGGAACAGTGTCAGGGTCAAGGATCTGCGCCATGATTATGTGCAGGTATGTGTCACTTTACTTTACATACTATATATTGTGATGTGGGAATGAGGGTTTATGCTGCCACCTGCCCTGCCTGTAGCTTGTAGTTTTTGTCTATACTCACCCAACCCAGCCCCTACTTGTGTGAAAATATAGACATTGTAGTTACTGTATGTGTTTTCAGTAACACTATTCAATATTTTCTGTTACAGACAGTTCTGGAGTTTGATGCCGCCGAACTGCCGCATGAGTTCATCTACGTGGATGAGGCAGGCTTCAATCTGGCCAAAACCAGGCGTCGGGCCGTAACGTAGTTGGACAAAGGGCTGTTGTAAATGTCCCTGGGCAGCGTGGGGGAAATATCACCTTGTGTGCTGCAATTAGTGTCCAAGGATCATGCCACTCTAGGTCCCTACAATACAGGAAAGGTCATTGCATTTCTAGATGCACTACATGCAGTTGTGCAGGACAGACCACAGCAGCCCAGGTTTGTTGTCATCTGGGATAATGTTAGTTTTCACCGGGCTGCTCTGGTCCGAGATTGGTTCAACAACCATAATCATTTCATAGTTTTATACCTGCCCCCTTACAGCCCCTTTCTAAATGCAATCGAGGAATTATTTTCAGCGTGGCGGTGGAAAGTATATGATCGGCAACCACATGCCCGCATGACTCTTCTGCAAGCAATGGAAGAGGCATGTGGAGACATTGAAGTGGGATCAATCCAAGGGTGGATTCGGCACACAAGGCGATATTTTCCCCAATGCCTAGCCCGTGAGGACATCGCCTGTGATGTTGACGAAGGCGTGATCCATAAGCCCCCCCGCCCCCTACCACACACACGCACACACACACGCACACACACACAAAACAAGTATATGTTTTTTCCCCCAATAGCAATTTATCCAGTAATTGTCTTGTTTTTTTACTTTTGTTTTGTTGCTAAATTTGATTTTAAAATTTTCGGTAAGAATGTTTGTTTTTTTGTAAAAACTTTTTTGTAAATACTGTTTGATTACTGCAGAAATTCTACTTTTGAGTTTTACAGAAGACAATGACAATAAAAATAGAAACACAAAGACTGCAGTGTTTTATATAAAGCCCATCAGTGTGTTGCTGGTGATATGAAAGAGTAATTCAAATGTTGCTTGTGTGTATGGTTTTGTTGCAAGAATTTCATTTTTAGAAAGGAGTGTTAAGTTTTGATTGCAGTGTTTCATTTTGGCAAATATGTGAGTTGTTAATCTCCAAGTGCTATGTCTGATTGGCTTGTGTGTTGAGTTTTGACATAAGGAGCCAAATTCTGCAAAAAGTGTGCAAGCAATAGGCAAAAACTGTAATAAACATTTATTGTTACATGCCGAAAATCTGGTGTTTCTGTGTCAAACGGTTTTTGTTATATTTCAGTCTTCTGTGATGTAATATAAGGTCTAATATTGGGGGGCAAACTCAACGTTGAAAACATTTCAACTCTATATAAGACATGGCACTGGTGTCTTTTAAAGCCCATAACCACGTGTGTGAGGTGTATACTTTTGTTTCAAAGTAGATTTTGTTTAAGACTACCAAGAAACACTCTGTGTGACCCTGATTTAGCCCACTGCAGTAAAAGGTTAACACACACACACACACACACACACACACACACAGCCAATCCTCACTGTGGTTTTCTCTCTCTCTATCTGTCTCTTCCAGTCCACTGGGTCAACAGGCCCTATGGCTAAACCTGCTCTCGCTCTCCTGACTCCAGCGTCAACAAGACAGTCTGCTGCCTACTGCCTCTCTCTCTCTCTCTCTCTCTCTCTCTCTCTCTCTCTCTCTCTCTCTCTCTCTCTCTCTCTGTGGTAAAATAAAAACTAACTATGAAAAATGCCACTCAAACAGTATACCTACTAGCTCTCACTCTCTGAGGTAAAATATGAACGATCATATTCCACTCAGACAGTTTTATACATCCTCAGAGCATTTGTTCCAATGATGAGTGAATTCCCTGCCCTTTTTTCACGCTACGAGTGCTTCGTGGAACGACTTTTTAATGAAGCTCTCTAAAGGGAATCAGGACAATCTGTTTGTAAAAGCTCCAGAGATTAACTGAACCCTGCGGTCTTGTTTTTGATCCAGGGTGCTTTAGGGAATCATGAACAGACAGCGACATTAGAAAAGGATAGTGAGACCTTTTAAAAAAAAACACTTCACATCAAACAGAGATTGTGAATGGTTGTCCTCTTCAACAGAATGCCGAATCTCCTCAGCTAGGGTATAAACAGTAGTTGTCTGTGTAGAGTAGGCCTTTGATTTTCCTCTTGCCTGCAACAGAAAATGTCACCCCCCCCCCCCCCCCATTTCATTCCGTATGCCTCCGTTTGGTTCTTTTGGAGACCGTTATGACCTGAGTACCTTTATCCTGTTATGGGTTAGGTTGAATAATCCATGTGCATTGTATTTAGGCATTGAGAAAGTATAGAAGGGGCCTGTCTCTGAGTGCAAGAATGATTCCATAAGGGTTGGATAGGAGCCATCTGTCTGGGGATAGAACATGTTTGGCAGAAATGAATAGAAACCATAGTGTCTGGGTGTCTGGGTTATGATGAGTTCGAGGTTGAGTTACTTACCGTCCAACTGTTTAGTTTTTTATGGGAAGCGAGGAGATGGCTTTCAATGTCGGAGTTGGGGAGTGGAGTGAGAATAACAGGATGCAGATAGCAGAATCATATCTCAAGAAGGGAGCACAGAGCCAGACAGCCATCTGGCTCAGCCTCGGGCTCCCGAGTGGCGCAGCGGTCTAAGGTGCTGCATCTCGGTGCTTGAGGCGTCACTACAGACCCCCCTGGTTCGATTGCAGGCTGTATCACAATCCGGCCGTGATTGGGAGTCCCAATAGGGGCGGCGCACAATTGGCCCAGCGTCGACCGGGTTTGGCCGGTGTAGGCCGTCATTGTAAATAAGAATTTGTTCTTAACTGACATGCCTGGTTAAATAAAAGTAAATAAATAAAATAGACATTTACCCCATGGACTGTAGATAAAACACTGACTCTGTGTCACTATACTATTCAGCTGAAGCATCCAGTTGGGTGAATAGATCTAGATTGAGCTTTTATCGTGTCTGTTTCTGTACCTCGAGTAGGGTTGTTGAGACACTAACAAACAGAGCCTCAATGTCAGACACGTAGACAACACGGCAGACTAAAGATGCCTCGTGAGTAAAACTTAGGAATCAATGTCCCTAAAATATACTAAATAGTGGTACTTTAATCCGACTCGGACGCTGTTCATTATAACACCCAAGCTAGATAGTAACTCGAAACAACTTATAAGGCTAGCGAATGTTATTGACCAATACTGTCAACGCAGTCAATGCCAAAACATGTCGGAGAGCAACCGCGGAAAACATGGGAGCATCAATCTCCAAAAGATAACTACGGGACTCCTCGACAGACACGGATGACCTATGCTTTTCACCACCCGGCGTGGTAAGTGTGGAAACCGAACTGCTAAAATCGATAAATGACAAATATGGGGTCGTACTTAACTAGTCCGTACAGATATACAAGAGATGAAGGCGAGCCTTGAGATGAGTGATGGGAAAGCTATGACGCTAGAGAAAGAAACTAAAAAGCTTTAAAAAAAAGTGAATACAATCGTGGATAGTGTTGGGTGTTCCATTTTTAGTTCCTACTATGGGAACCTTCTATTATTTAGAACAGCGATGGAGTAGTCTTGTTGTCTGGGAACAGTTGGTTATCAGTGTACAGGTTATTGACTATGAGAGCTAAACGTTTCCCTTTTAATGATCAATAGAAAGATATCAAGTTTTCTAAGAGAATCCTCACTTGATATACAGACTACATCAATGCACGGAAATCTGGTGCTTCCCGGAATGAAAGAGACTCCAGAGTGTTGTGAAGAGTTCTTGGTTAAAGCGCTACAGGAGATCCTTGTTGATAAAATCAAACTTGAACGTGTGCATCGACTCGGACAGAGAGGACATCGATAAGAGTGCCCAATCATCGCCAGATTTGCATACTTTAAGGACAAAATAAGGTTAAAAGTTTGGGTCGAAAGACTCCCCTGGCGTGACGATAGGCATGAACGATCAGTTCCCGAAGGAAATTGTAGAATGGTGCAAAGTTCTGTGCCCACTCTTCAAAGAGAATAGACTAAAAGGGAAACGTTTAGCTCTAGTAGTCAATAACCTGTACACTGATAACCAACTGTTCCCAGACAACAAGACTACTCCATCGCTGTTCTAAATAATAGAAAGTTCCCAAAGTAGGAACTAAAAATGGAACACCCAACACTATCCACGTTAAGGATTGTATTAAAAAAAGGGAAAATAATATAACAAAAATAATTGATAAAGAAATAAACTACTAATATGCTTCTCAAGTTCGGGAATGTTGTAAAATAATTCATATTTATAGATTTTTATTTATAGTATTTTTTAACTAGATAAAAGACAGCAACTAAAGAAACTGGAACTCAAAAGCCCCCCAAATTAGGCAGGAATCAATAAGGTGGAAATGGAAACAAACCAGAGGACATAGGAGGTACAGTATGTGGGTTATGTGAGTGAGTATATGTGGGGGTAGTGCCGGGTGTGTTGGGATATGGGGTGCCCGTGTGAGTGAGTATATGTGGGGGTAGTGCCGGGTGTGTTAGGAGATGGGGTGCCCATGTGAGTGAGTATATGTGGGGGTAGTGCCGGGTGTGTTGGGAGATGGGGTGCCCGTGTGAGTGAGTATATATGGGGGTAGTGCCGGGTGTGTTGGGAGATGGGGTGCCCGTGTGAGTGAGTATATGTGGGGGTAGTGCTGGGTGTGTTGGGAGATGGGGTGTCCGTGTGAGTGAGTATATGTGGGGGTAGTGCCGGGTGTGTTGGGAGATGGGGTGTCCGTGTGAGTGAGTATATGTGGGGGTAGTGCCGGGTGTGTTGGGAGATGGGGTGCCCGTGTGAGTGAGTATATGTGGGGGTAGTGCCGGGTGTGTTGGGAGATGGGGTGCCCGTGTGAGTGAGTATATGTGGGGGTAGTGCCGGGTGTGTTGGGAGATGGGGTGCCCGTGTGAGTGAGTATATGTGGGGGTAGTGCCGGGTGTGTTGGGAGATGGGGTGTCCGTGTGAGTGAGTATATGTGGGGGTAGTGCCGGGTGTGTTGGGAGATGGGGTGCCCGTGTGAGTGAGTATATGTGGGGGTAGTGCCGGGTGTGTTGGGAGATGGGGTGCCGGGTGTGTTGGGAGATGGGGTGCCCGTGTGAGTGAGTATATGTGGGGGTAGTGCCGGGTGTGTTGGGAGATGGGGTGCCGGGTGTGTTGGGAGATGGGGTGCCCGTGTGAGTGAGTATATGTGGGGGTAGTGCCGGGTGTGTTAGGAGATGGGGTGCCCGTGTGAGTGAGTATATGTGGGGGTAGTGCCGGGTGTGTTGGGAGATGGGGTGCCCGTGTGAGTGAGTATATGTGGGGGTAGTGCCGGATGTGTTGGGAGATGGGGTGCCCGTGTGAGTGAGTATATGTGGGGGTAGTGCCGGGTGTGTTGGGAGATGGGGTGCCGGTTGTGTTGGGAGATGGGGTGCCGGGTGTGTTGGGAGATGGGGTGCCGGTTGTGTTGAGAGATGGGGTGCCCGTGTGAGTGAGTATATGTGGGGGTAGTGCCGGATGTGTTGGGAGATGGGGTGCCGGGTGTGTTGGGAGATGGGGTGCCGGGTGTGTTGGGAGATGGGGGTGCCGGGTGCCGGGTGTGTAGGGAGATGGGGTGCCGGGTGTGTTGGGAGATGGGGTGCCGGGTGTGTTGGGAGATGGGGTGCCGGGTGTGTTGGGAGATGGGGTGCCGGGTGTGTTGGGAGATGGGGTGCCGGGTGTGTTGGGAGATGGGGGTGCCGGGTGTGTTGGGAGATGGGGTGCCCGTGTGAGTGAGTATATGTGGGGGTAGTGCCGGGTGTGTTGGGAGATGGGGTGCCGGGTGTGTTGGGAGATGGGGTGCCGGGTAGGTTGGGAGATGGGGTGCCGGGGTGTGTTGGGAGATGGGGTGCCGGTTGTTTTGGGAGATGGGGTGCCGGGTGTGTTGGGAGATGGGGTGCCGGGTGTGTTGGGAGATGGGGTGCCGGGTGTGTTGGGAGATGGGGTGCCGGGTGTGTTGGGAGATGAGATGGGGTGCCGGGTGTGTTGGGAGATGGGGTGCCGGGTGTGTTGGGAGATGGGGTGCCGGGTGTGTTGGGAGATGGGGTGCCGGGTGTGTTGGGAGATATGGGGGTTGCCGGGTGTGTTGGGAGATGGGGTGCCGTGTGAGTGAGTATATGTGGGGGGTAGTGCTGGGTGTGTTGGGAGATGGGGTGCCCGTGTGAGTGAGTATATATGGGGGTAGTGCCGGGTGTGTTGGGAGATGGGGTGCCCGTGTGAGTGAGTATATGTGGGGGTAGTGCCGGGTGTGTTGGGAGATGGGGGTGCCCGTGTGAGTGAGTATATGTGGGGGTAGTGCTGGGTGTGTTGGGAGATGGGGTGTCCGTGTGAGTGAGTATATGTGGGGGTAGTGCCGGGGTGTGTTGGGAGATGGGGTGTCCGTGTGAGTGAGTATATGTGGGGGTAGTGCCGGGGTGTGTTGGGAGATGGGGTGTCCCGTGTGGTGTGAGTGAGTATATGTGGGGGTAGTGCCGGGTGTGTTGGGAGATGGGGTGGCCCGTGTGAGTGAGTATATGTGGGGGTAGTGCCGGGTGTGTTGGGAGATGGGGTGCCCGTGTGAGTGAGTATATGTGGGGGTAGTGCCGGGTGTGTTGGGAGATGGGGTGCCGTGTGAGTGAGTATATGTGGGGGTAGTGCCGGGTGTGTTGGGAGATGGGGGTGCCCGTGTGAGTGAGTATATTGTGGGGGTAGTGCCGGGTGTGTTGGGAGATGGGGTGCCGGGTGTGTTGGGAGATGGGGGTGCCCGTGTGAGTGAGTATATGTGGGGGTAGTGCCGGGTGTGTTGGGAGATGGGGTGCCGGGTGTGTTGGGAGATGGGGGTGCCCGTGTGAGTGAGTATATGTGGGGGTAGTGCCGGGTGTGTTGGAGATGGGGTGCGGGTGTGTTTGGGAGATGGGGTGCCCGTGTGAGTGGAGTGAGTATATGTGGGGGTAGTGCCGGGTGTGTTAGGAGATGGGGTGCCCGTGTGAGTGAGTATATGTGGGGGTAGTGCCGGGTGTGTTGGGAGATGGGGTGCCCGTGTGAGTGAGTATATGTGGGGGTAGTGCCGGATGTGTTGGGAGATGGGGTGCCCGTGTGAGTGAGTATATGTGGGGGTAGTGCCGGGTGTGTTGGGAGATGGGGTGCCGGTTGTGTTGGGAGATGGGGTGCCGGGTGTGTTGGGAGATGGGGTGCCGGTTGTGTTGAGAGATGGGGTGCCCGTGTGAGTGAGTATATGTGGGGGTAGTGCCGGATGTGTTGGGAGATGGGGTGCCGGGTGTGTTGGGAGATGGGGTGCCGGGTGTGTTGGGAGATGGGGTGCCGGGTGCCGGGTGTGTAGGGAGATGGGGTGCCGGGTGTGTTGGGAGATGGGGTGCCGGGTGTGTTGGGAGATGGGGTGCCGGGTGTGTTGGGAGAGATGGGGTGCCGGGTGTGTTGGGAGATGGGGTGCCGGGTGTGTTGGGAGATGGGGTGCCGGGTGTGTTGGGAGATGGGGTGCCCGTGTGAGTGAGTATATGTGGGGGTAGTGCCGGGTGTGTTGGGAGATGGGGGTGCCGGGTGTGTTGGGAGATGGGGTGCCGGGTAGGTTGGGAGATGGGGTGCCGGGTGTGTTGGGAGATGGGGTGCCGGTTGTTTTGGGAGATGGGGTGCCGGGTGTGTTGGGAGATGGGGTGCCCGTGTGTTGGGAGATGGGGTGCCGGGTGTGTTGGGAGATGGGGTGCCGGGTGTGTTGGGAGATGGGGTGCCGGGTGTGTTGGGAGATGGGGTGCCGGGTGTGTTGGGAGATGGGGTGCCGGGTGTGTTGGGAGATGGGGTGCCGGGTGTGTTGGGAGATGGGGTGCCGGGTGTGTTGGGAGATTGGGTGCCGGGTGTGTTGGGAGATGGGGTGCCGGGTGTGTTGGGAGATGGGGTGCCGTGCCGGGTGTGTTGGGAGATGAGGTGCCCGTGTGAGTGAGTATATGTGGGGGTAGTGCCGGGTGTGTTGGGAGAAGGGGTGCCGGGTGTGTTGGGAGATGGGGTGCCGGGTAGGTTGGGAGATGGGGTGCCGGGTGTGTTGGGAGATGGGGTGCCGGGTGTGTTGGGAGATGGGGTGCCCGTGTGTTGGGAGATGGGGTGCCGGGTGTGTTGGGAGATGGGGTGCCGGGTGTGTTGGGAGATGGGGTGCCGGGTGTGTTGGGAGATGGGGTGCCGGGTGTGTTGGGAGATGGGGTGCCGGGTGTGTTGGGAGATGGGGTGCCGGGTGTGTTGGGAGATGGGGTGCCGGGTGTGTTGGGAGATGGGGTGCCGGGTGTGTTGGGAGATGGGGTGCCGGGTGTGTTGGGAGATGGGGTGCCCGTGTGTTGGGAGATGGGGTGCCGGGTGTGTTGGGAGATGGGGTGCCGGGTGTGGTGTGTTGGGAGATGGGGTGCCGGGTGTGTTGGGAGATGGGGTGCCGGGTGTGTTGGGAGATGGGGTGCCCGTGTGAGTGAGTATATGTGGGGGTAGTGCCGGGTGTGTTGGGAGATGGGGTGCCGGGTGTGTTGGGAGATGGGGTGCCGGGTGTGTTGGGAGATGGGGTGCCGGGTGTGTTGGGAGATGGGGTGCCGGGTGTGTTGGGAGATGGGGTGCCGGGTGTGTTGGGAGATGGGGGTGCCGGGTGTGTTGGGAGATTGGGTGCCGGGTGTGTTGGGAGATGGGGTGCCGGGTGTGTTGGGAGATGGGGTGCCGGGTGTGTTGGGAGATGAGGTGCCCGTGTGAGTGAGTATATGTGGGGGTAGTGCCGGGTGTGTTGGGAGAAGGGGTGCCGGGTGTGTTGGGAGATGGGGTGCCGGGTAGGTTGGGAGATGGGGTGCCGGGTGTGTTGGGAGATGGGGTGCCGGGTGTGTTGGGAGATGAGATGGGGTGCCCGTGTGTTGGGAGATGGGGTGCCGGGTGTGTTGGGAGATGGGGTGCCGGGTGTGTTGGGAGATGGGGTGCCGGGTGTGTTGGGAGATGGGGTGCCGGGTGTGTTGGGAGATGGGGTGCCGGGTGTGTTGGGAGATGGGGTGCCGGGTGTGTTGGGAGATGGGGTGCCGGGTGTGTTGGGAGATGGGGTGCCGGGTGTGTTGGGAGATGGGGTGCCGGGTGTGTTGGGAGATGGGGTGCCCGTGTGTTGGGAGATGGGGTGCCGGGTGTGTTGGGAGATGGGGTGCCGGGTGTGTTGGGAGATGGGGTGCCGGGTGTGTTGGGAGATGGGGTGCCGGGTGTGTTGGGAGATGGGGTGCCCGTGTGAGTGAGTATATGTGGGGGTAGTGCCGGGTGTGTTGGGAGATGGGGTGCCGGGTGTGTTGGGAGATGGGGTGCCGGGTGTGTTGGGAGATGGGGTGCCGGGTGTGTTGGGAGAGGGTGCCGGGTGTGTTGGGAGATGGGGTGCCGGGTGTGTTGGGAGATGGGGTGCCGGGTGTGTTGAGAGATGGGGTGCCCGTGTGTTGGGAGATGGGGTGCCCGTGTGTTGAGAGATGGGGTGCCCGTGTGTTGGGAGATGGGGTGCCCGTGTGTTGGGAGATGGGGTGCCGGGTGGGTTGGGAGATGGGGGTGCCGGGTGTGTTGGGAGATGGGGTGCCGGGTGTGTTGGGAGATGGGGTGCCGGGTGTGTTGGGAGATGGGGTGCCGGGTGTGTTGGGAGATGGGGTGCCGGGTGTGTTGGGAGATGGGGTGCCGGGTGTGTTGGGAGATGGGGTGCCGGGTGTGTTGGGAGATGGGGTGCCCGTGTGAGTGAGTATATGTGGGGGTAGTGCCGGGTGTGTTGGGAGATGGGGTGCCGGGTGTGTTGGGAGATGGGGTGCCGGGTGTGTTGGGAGATGGGGTGCCCGTGTGAGTGAGTATATGTGGGGGTAGTGCCGGGGTGTGTTGGGAGATGGGGTGCCGGGTGTGTTGGGAGATGGGGTGCCGGGTGTGTTGGGAGATGGGGGTGCCGGGTGTGTTGGGAGATGGGGTGCCGGGTGTGTTGGGAGATGGGGTGCCGGGTGTGTTGAGAGATGGGGTGCCCGTGTGTTGGGAGATGGGGTGCCCGTGTGTTGAGAGATGGGGTGCCCGTGTGTTGGGAGATGGGGTGCCCGTGTGTTGGGAGATGGGGTGCCGGGTGGGTTGGGAGATGGGGTGCCGGGTGTGTTGGGAGATGGGGTGACGGGTGTGTTGGGAGATGGGGTGCCGGGTGTGTTGGGAGATGGGGTGCCCGTGTGTTGGGAGATGGGGTGCCGGGTGTGTTGGGAGATGGGGTGCCGGGTGTGTTGGGAGATGGGGGTGCCGGGTGTGTTGGGAGATGGGGTGCCCGTGTGAGTGAGTATATGTGGGGGTAGTGCCGGGTGTGTTGGGAGATGGGGTGCCGGGTGTGTTGGGAGATGGAGATGGGGTGCCGGGTGTGTTGGGAGATGGGGTGCCCGTGTAAGTGAGTATATGTGGGGGTAGTGCTGGGTGTGTTGGGAGATGGGGTGCCGGGTGTGTTGGGCGATGGGGTGCCGGGTGTGTTGGGAGATGGGGTGCCGGGTGTGTTGGGAGATGGGGTGCCGGGTGTGTTGGGAGATGGGGTGCCTGGTGTGTTGGGAGATGGGGTGCCGGGTGTGTTGAGAGATGGGGTGCCCGTGTGTTGGGAGATGGGGTGCCCGTGTGTTGAGAGATGGGGTGCCCGTGTGTTGGGAGATGGGGTGCCCGTGTGTTGGGAGATGGGGTGCCGGGTGGGTTGGGAGATGGGGTGCCGGGTGTGTTGGGAGATGGGGTGCCGGGTGTGTTGGGAGATGGGGTGCCGGGTGTGTTGGGAGATGGGGTGCCGGGTGTGTTGGGAGATCGGGTGCCGGGTGTGTTGGGAGATGGGGTGCCGGGTGTGTTGGGAGATGGGGCGGGTGTGTTGGGAGATGGGGTGCCGGGTGTGTTGGGAGATGGGGTGCCCGTGTGAGTGAGTATATGTGGGGGTAGTGCCGGGTGTGTTGGGAGATGGGGTGCCGGGTGTGTTGGGAGATGGGGTGCCGGGTGTGTTGGGAGATGGGGTGCCCGTGTGAGTGAGTATATGTGGGGGTAGTGCCGGGTGTGTTGGGAGATGGGGTGCCGGGTGTGTTGGGAGATGGGGTGCCGGGTGTGTTGGGAGATGGGGTGCCGGGTGTGTTGGGAGATGGGGTACCGGGTGTGTTGGGAGATGGGGTGCCGGGTCTGTTGAGAGATGGGGTGCCCGTGTGTTGGGAGATGGGGTGCCCGTGTGTTGAGAGATGGGGTGCCCGTGTGTTGGGAGATGGGGTGCCCGTGTGTTGGGAGATGGGGTGCCGGGTGGGTTGGGAGATGGGGTGCCGGGTGTGTTGGGAGATGGGGTGACGGGTGTGTTGGGAGATGGGGTGCCGGGTGTGTTGTGTTGGGAGATGGGGTGCCCGTGTGTTGGGAGATGGGGTGCCGGGTGTGTTGGGAGATGGGGTGCCGGGTGTGTTGGGAGATGGGGTGCCGGGTGTGTTGGGAGATGGGGTGCCGGGTGCGTTGGGAGATGGGGTGCCGGGTGTGTTGGGAGATGGGGTGCCCATGTGAGTGAGTATATGTGGGGGTAGTGCCGGGTGTGTTGGGAGATGGGGTGCCGGGTGTGTTGGGAGATGGGGTGCCGGGTGTGTTGGGAGATGGGGTGCCCGTGTGTGTTGGGAGATGGGGTGCCGGGTGTGTTGGGAGATGGGGTGCCGGGTGTGTTGGGAGATGGGGTGCCGGGTGTGTTGGGAGATGGGGTGCCGGGTGTGTTGGGAGATGGGGTGCCCGTGTGAGTGAGTATATGTGGGGGTAGTGCCGGGTGTGTTGGGAGATGGGGTGCCGGGTGTGTTGGGAGATGGGGTGCCGGGTGTGTTGGGAGATGGGGTGCCCGTGTGGAGTATATGTGGGGGTAGTGCCGGGTGTGTTGGGAGATGGGGTGCCGGGTGTGTTGTGCGATGGGGTGCCGGGTGTGTTGGGAGATGGGGTGCCGGGTGTGTTGGGAGATGGGGTGCCGGGTGTGTTGGGAGATGGGGTGCCGGGTGTGTTGGGAGATGGGGTGCCGGGTGTGTTGAGAGATGGGGTGCCCGTGTGTTGGGAGATGGGGTGCCCGTGTGTTGAGAGATGGGGTGCCCGTGTGTTGGGAGATGGGGTGCCCGTGTGTTGGGAGATGGGGTGCCGGGTGGGTTGGGAGATGGGGTGCCGGGTGTGTTGGGAGATGGGGTGCCGGGTGTGTTGGGAGATGGGGTGCCGGGTGTGTTGGGAGATGGGGTGCCGGGTGTGTTGGGAGATCGGGTGCCGGGTGTGTTGGGAGATGGTGTGCCGGGTGTGTTGGGAGATGGGGTGCCGGGTGTGTTGGTAGATGGGGTGCCGGGTGTGTTGGGAGATGGGGTGCCCGGCCCGTGTGAGTGAGTATATGTGGGGGTAGTGCCGGGTGTGTTGGGAGATGGGGTGCCGGGTGTGTTGGGAGATGGGGTGCCGGGTGTGTTGGGAGATGGGGTGCCCGTGTGAGTGAGTATATGTGGGGGTAGTGCCGGGTGTGTTGGGAGATGGGGTGCCGGGTGTGTTGGGAGATGGGGTGCCGGGTGCCGGGTGTGTTGGGAGATGGGGTGCCGGGTGTGTTGGGAGATGGGGTACCGGGTGTGTTGGGAGATGGGGTGCCGGGTGTGTTGAGAGATGGGGTGCCCGTGTGTTGGGAGATGGGGTGCCCGTGTGTTGAGAGATGGGGTGCCCGTGTGTTGGGAGATGGGGTGCCCGTGTGTTGGGAGATGGGGTGCCGGGTGGGTTGGGAGATGGGGTGCCGGGTGTGTTGGGAGATGGGGTGACGGGTGTGTTGGGAGATGGGGTGCCGGGTGTGTTGGGAGATGGGGTGCCCGTGTGTTGGGAGATGGGGTGCCTGCCGGGTGTGTTGGGAGATGGGGGTGCCGGGTGTGTTGGGAGATGGGGTGCCGGGTGTGTTGGGAGATGGGGTGCCGGGTGTGTTGGGAGATGGGGTGCCGGGTGTGTTGGGAGATGGGGTGCCCGTGTGAGTGAGTATATGTGGGGGTAGTGCCGGGTGTGTTGGGAGATGGGGTGCCGGGTGTGTTGGGAGATGGGGTGCCGGGTGTGTTGGGAGATGGGGTGCCCGTGTGAGTGAGTATATGTGGGGGTAGTGCCGGGTGTGTTGGGAGATGGGGTGCCGGGTGTGTTGGGAGATGGGGTGCCGGGTGTGTTGGGAGATGGGGTGCCGGGTGTGTTGGGAGATGGGGTGCCGGGTGTGTTGGGAGATGGGGTGCCGGGTGTGTTGAGAGATGGGGTGCCCGTGTGTTGGGAGATGGGGTGCCCGTGTGTTGAGAGATGGGGTGCCCGTGTGTTGGGAGATGGGGTGCCCGTGTGTTGGGAGATGGGGTGCCGGGTGCGGGTGGGTTGGGAGATGGGGTGCCGGGTGTGTTGGGAGATGGGGTGACGGGTGTGTTGGGAGATGGGGTGCCGGGTGTGTTGGGAGATGGGGTGCCCGTGTGTTGGGAGATGGGGTGCCGGGAGTGTTGGGAGATGGGGTGCCGGGTGTGTTTGTGTGATGTGGAAAAGTGTGATGAGTTGAAAGTGAGTGAGAAAAAAAAGTGGTTGCAAATGTCAGAACCCATGTGTGTCTGCAGAGCAGGAGTTGTGACAGAGTGAGAGTCCCCCCAATTTAAAAAAAAATCAAATGTATAGTTTATTTTTGTCCTATCATCAGTGGTGGAAAAAGTACCCAATTGTCATATTTGGGTAAAAGTAAAGATACCTTAATAGAAAATGACTCAAGTAAAAGTGAAAGTCACCCAGTAAAATACTACTTGAGTAAAAATCTAAAGGTATGTGGTTTTAAATATACTTAAGTATCAAAAGTAAATGTAATTGCTAAAATATACTTAAGTATCATAAGTGATTGTAAAAGTAGAAATTGTTTCAAATTCCTTATTTTTACATTTTAGTCATTTAGCAGATGCTCTTATCCAGAGCGACTTACAGTTAGTGAGTGCATACATTTTCATATATACATTTTCTTATATTAAGCAAATCTTTTTAATTTACGGATAGCCAGGGGCACACTCCAACATTCAGACATACAGTGCTATGAAAAAGTATTTGCCCCCTTTCTAATTTTCTCTACTTTTGCATATTTGTCATACTGAACGTTATCAGATCTTCAACCAAAACCTAATATTAGATAAAGGGAACATAAGTGAACAAATAACACAACAATTACATATTTATTTCATTTATTTCATAAACAAAGTTATGCAACACCCAATTCCCCTGTGTGAAAAAGTAATTGCCCCCTTACACTCAATAACTGGTTGTGCCACCTTTAGCTGCAATGACTCCAACCAAATGCTTCCTGTAGTTGTTGATCAGTCTCTCACGTCGCTGTGGAGGAATTTTGGCCCACTCTTCCATGCAGAACTGCTTTAACTCAGTGGCGTGTGGGTTTTCAAGCATGAACTGCTCGTTTCAAGTCCTGCCACAACATCTCAATTGGGATTATGTCTGGACTTTGACTAGGCCATTCCAAAACTTCCAATTTGTTGCTTTTTAGCAATTTTCATGTAGACTTGATTGTGTGTTTTGGATCATTGTCTTGCTGCATGACCCAGCTGAAAGGGGGCAAATACATTTTCACAGCACTGTAATTTACAAACAAAGAATTTGTATTTTATGAGTTTGTGAGTCCGCCAGATCAGAGGCAGTAGGGATGACCAGGGATGTTCTCTTGATTAGTGCGTGAATTGGACCATTTTCCTGTCCTGCTAAGCATTCACAATGTAACGACTACTTTTGGGTGTCAGGAAAAATGTATGGAGTAAAAAGAACATAATGTTCTTTAGCAATGTAGTGCAGTAAAAGTAAAATTTGTATAAAAATATAAATAGTAAAGTAAAAGTACAGATACCCCAAAAAACTACTTAAGTAGTACTTTAAAGTATTTTTACTTAAGTACTTTACACCACTGGTAAAGTACTGCCTATCATGATGGATTGGTGCCCAACCCTGCCTACCCTTAACCCACCTGAGTGACCCCACCTTCTAAGGGGAAGTCCTTACACGTTATATAGGCCTACTGCAAGTATCCTACGCAGCCGAGACAGAAAGGTGAACGCAATCAGAGACCCACTAAAGCAGCAAGACTCTGAGCCTGCCTGGCAGGGTGGGTCCACCAAAGCCAAAGCCCACGGAGTCGGAGAGCATAATATACAAGGATCTTCTCAAAGCTGCTAATGAGAACCTTGACGACGTCGTACCTTGCCGGTGGGAATTCCGTTGAAGTACCCCCACCCAGCTACAATGGTATCAACATTCACATATCGAGTCTACTCTTGAGTTGGGCTCGGGGATGGAACAACTGTGGAAAAACTGTGGAAAAAACTGAGCTGTGGAATAACTGTGGAACAACTGAGCTGTTGAACAACTGAGGGGGGTGTAGGTCGTTGGATGTTTGGGGGGTGTGAGTGTTTGTATGTATGTAATTATGTTAGGGACGGCACAGGATGGAATCACAAGCTGTAATATAAAATGAATAATTGCTTGTCAGAAATGTAGATTTTCTACTGCCAGTCCTTGTTAAAGAGTGCCTGCATTATTACGCATTTTATTCATCAATTGTGGAATTAAGATCAGCAAGATATACAAATATATATATATATATATATATATATATATATATATATATATATATATATAACTACAGTGCATAAGGAAAGTATTCAGACCCCTTCCCCTTTTCCACATGTTGTTACATTACAGCCTTATTCTACAATGGATCAAATCAATAATAATCCTCATCAATGCACACACAATACCCCATAATGACAAAGCGAAAACAGGTTTAAAGAAATGTTTGCAAATTTAAAAAGAATAATAATACAGAAATACCTTTTCAGTATTCAGACCCTTCGCGATGAGACTCGAAATTGAGCTCCGGTGCATCCTGTTTCCATTGATCATCCTTGAGATGTTTCTACAACTTGACTGGAGTGGTAAATTCAATTGATTGGACATTATTTGGGAAGGAACACACCGGTCTATATTTATCTTAGAATGAGTTATAGAGGGACTGTCCCGTCTGGGGTGCCGGCTGGTACCATCTCGGTTGGGAGGGTCTTCCAGTGATGGTTGCCTGATGTCGGTTAAAACATGTTTATCTTGAAGTATATAAACTGAGTGATCTCTTTGTCTCTCATTCTGATAGCAAGAGGCAAGTCACTTGCAGCTTGTTATGTTGAATTCGATTCCGTATAATTAAATACATTGTATCAAATCTCCATCTAAGAGTTTATTTGTATTCTTGCATCCTGACTTCCTTAATTCCAAATAAACTAATCTTATCAAGAAACAAGATTCTCTGGTCTGATGAAACCAAGACTGAACACTTTGGCCTGAATGAAAAGCGTCACGTCTGGAGGAAACCTGGCACCATCCCTACGGTGAAGCATTGTGGCGGCATCATCATGCTATGGGGATGTTTTTCAGCGGCAGGGACTGGGAAACTAGTCAGGATCAAGGGAAAGATGAACGGCGCAAAGTACAGAGAGATCCTTGATGAAAACCTGCTCCAGAGCGCTCAGGACCTCAGACTGGGGCGAAGGTTCACCTTCTAACAGGACAATGACCCAAAGCACACAGCCAAAACAACGCAGGAGTGGCTTTGGGACATGTCTCTGAATGTCCTTGAGTGGCCCAGCCAGAGCCCGGACTTGAACCCGATCTAACATCTCTGTAGAGACCTGAAAATAGCTGTGCAACGACGCTCCCCATCCAACCTGACAGAGCTTGAGAGGATCTGCAGAGAAGAATGGGACAACCTCCCCAAATACAAGTGTGCCGAGCTTGTAGCGTCATACCCAAGAAGACTGAAGGCCGTAATCGGTTCCAAAGGTTCTTCAACAACGTACCGAGTAAATGGTCTGAATACTTATGTAAATGTGATATTTTATTTTTATAAATTTGCTAAAATGTCTAAAACATGTTTTTGCTTTGTCATTATGGGGTATTCTGTGTAGATTAATGAGTTTTGTTTTTTAATCAATTGTAGAATAAGTCTGTAACGTAACAAAAGGTGGAAAAAGTCAAGGGGTCTGAATACTTTCCGAATGCACTGTATATATAGTTATATTTACTGAACAAAAATATATACGCACCATGCAACAATTTCAACTGGTTTATTGAGTTACACTTCATATAAGGAAATTAGTCAATTGAAGTAAATGTATTAGGCCCTAATCTATGGATTTCACATAACTGGGCAGGGGTGGGGCCTGGGAGGGCACTTGGGAGCCAGGCCCACCAATCAGAATGAGTTTTTCCCCACAAAAGGACTTTATTACAGACAGAAATACTTCTCAGTTTCGTCAGTCCGGGTGGCCGCAGGTGAAGAAGCCGGATGTGAATGTCCTGGCGGGGTTACACGTGGTCTACGGTTGTGAGGCCGGTTGGACATACTGCCAAATTCTCTAAAACGCTGTTGGAGGCGGCTTATGGTAGAGAAATTAACATTACATTCTCTGGCAACAGCTCTGGTGGACATTCCTGCAGTTAGCATGCCAATTGCACGCTCCCTCAACATTTCTAACACGTGTGGCATTGTGTTGTGTGACATAACTGAACATTTTAGTTGTCCCCAGCACAAGGTGATCAAGCTGTTTAATCAGCTTCTTGATATACCACACCTGTCAGGTGGATGGATTATCTTGGCAAATGAGTAATGCTCAGGGATGTAAACAAATCTGTGCACAACATTTACATTTTACATTTTAGTCATTTAGCAGACGCTCTTATCCAGAGCGACTTACAGTTAGTGAATACATATTTTTTTATACTGGCCCCCCGTGGGAATCGAACCCACAACCCTGGCGTTGCAAACGCCATGCTCTATCAACTGAGCTATATCCCTGCCGGCCATTCCCTCCCCTACCCTGGACGACGCTGGGCCAATTGTGCGCCGCCCATGAGTCTCCCGGTCACGGCCGGCTGCGACAAAGCCTGGATTTGAAAGACATAAGCTTTTTGTGTGTATGGAACATTTCTGGGATCTTTTATTTTAGCTCATGAAACATGGGACCAACACTTTACATGTTGCCTTTATATATTTTTTCAATATACAATGGGTTAAAGTTATATATAGTAACCCTAGGTGTAAAATAGTAAGTAATGGCTACATCTCAGAAAGTTTTAAACTGTCAAGAGGAGTTAAACAGGGTTGTCCACTATCGGACACTTCTGTTCTGTTGCCGTTAAGGACGTCCTCTCACCCTCTCACATCACAAACCCTTTGGCTAGTGCTAGTGCTAGTGCATGTGATCAGGTGTTCCTCTTTTTCATCAAGAACTCACTGCCCTCCCCTGCTCTAATTCACACATCCCTTCTTCTTCACACTCCTACCCTTCTCTCTCTCTCTCTCTCTCTCTTCTCTCTCTGTCTCTGTCTCTCTCTCTCTTCTCTCTCTCTCTCTCTCTCTCTCTCTCTCTCTCTCTCTCTCTCTCTCTCTCTCTCTCTCTCTCTCTCTCTCTCTCTCTCTCTCTCTCTCTCTCTCTCTCTCTCTCTATCTCTCTCTCTCTCTCTCTCTCTCTCTCTCTCTCTCTCTCTCTCTCTCTCTCTCTCTCTCTCTCTCTCTCTCTCTCTCTCTCTCTCTCTCCTCTCTCTCTCTCTCTCTCTCTCTCTCTCTCTCTCTCTCTCTCTCTCTCTCTCTCTCTCTCTCTCTCTCTCTCTCTCTCTCTCTCTCTCTCTCTCTCTCTCTCTCTCTCTCTCTCTCTCTCTCTCTCTCTCTCTCTCTCTCTCTCTCTCTCTCTCTCTCTCTCTCTCTCTCTCTCTCTCTCTCTCTCTCTCTCTCTCTCTCTCTCTATCTCTCTCTCTCTCTCTCTCTCTCTCTCTCTCTCTCTCTCTCTCTCTCTCTCTCTCTCTCTCTCTCTCTCTCTCTCTCTCTCTCTCTCTCTCTCTCTCTCTCTCTCTCTCTCTCTCTCTCTCTCTCTCTCTCTCTCTCTCTCTCTCTCTCTCTCTCTCTCTCTCTCTCTCTCTCTCTCTCTCTCTCTCTCCTCTCTCTCTCTCTCTCTCTCTCTCTCTCTCTCCTCTCTCTCTCTCTCTCTCTCTCTCTCTCTCTCTCTCTCTCTCTCTCTCTCTCCTCTTCTCTCTCTCTCTCTCTCTCTCTCTTCTCTCTCTCTCTCTCTCTCTCTCTCTCTCTCTCTCTCTCTCTATCTCTCTCTCTCTCTCTCTCTCTCTCTCTATCTCTCTCTCTCTCTCTCTCTCTCTCTCTCTCTCTCTCTCTCTCTATCTCTCTCTCTCTCTCTCTCTCTCTCTCTCTCTCTCTCTCTCTCTCTCTCTCTCTCTCTCTCTCTCTCTCTCTCTCTCTCTCTCTCTCTCTCTCTTCTCTCTCTCCTCTCTCTCTCTCCTCTCTCTCTCTCTCTCTCTCTCTCTCTCTCTCTCTCTCTCTCTCTCTCTCTCTCTCTCTCTCTCTCTCTCTCTCTCTCTCTCTCTCTCTCTCTCTCTCTCTCTCTCTCT
>CM062496.1:48718453-48846602 GCA_031479575.1 Coregonus ussuriensis
GAATAAATATATCACACTGGAGGAGGACGGCTCATAATAACGTCTGGAACGGAGCCAATGGAATGGAACCATGGTAGAATAAATATATCACACTGGAGGAGGACGGCTCATAATAACGTCTGGAACGGAGCCAATGGAATGGAACCATGGTAGAATAAATATATCACACTGGAGGAGGACGGCTCATAATAACGTCTGGAACGGAGCCAATGGAATGGAACCATGGTAGAATAAATATATCACACTGGAGGAGGACGGCTCATAATAACGTCTGGAACGGAGCCAATGGAATGGAACCATGGTAGAATAAATATATCACACTGGAGGAGGACGGCTCATAAATAATAACGTCTGGAACGGAGCCAATGGAATGGAACGATGGTAGAATAAATATATCACACTGGAGGAGGACGGCTCATAATAACGTCTGGAACGGAGCCAATGGAATGGAACGATGGTAGAATAAATATATCACACTGGAGGAGGACGGCTCATAATAACGTCTGGAACGGAGCCAATGGAATGGAACGATGGTAGAATAAATATATCACACTGGAGGAGGACGGCTCATAATAACGTCTGGAACGGAGCCAATGGAATGGAACCATGGTAGAATAAATATATCACACTGGAGGAGGACGGCTCATAATAACGTCTGGAACGGAGCCAATGGAATGGAACCATGGTAGAATAAATATATCACACTGGAGGAGGACGGCTCATAATAACGTCTGGAACGGAGCAGATGGAATGGAACCATGGTAGAATAAATATATCACACTGGAGGAGGACGGCTCATAATAACGTCTGGAACGTATCACACTGGAGGAGGACGGCTCATGAACGGAGCCAATGGAATGGAACCATGGTAGAATAAATATATCACACTGGAGGAGGACGGCTCATAATAACGTCTGGAACGGAAGAAAATGGAATGGAACCATGGTAGAATAAATATATCACACTGGAGGAGGACGGCTCATAATAACGTCTGGAATGGAGCCAATGGAATGGAACCATGGTAGAATAAATATATCACACTGGAGGAGGACGGCTCATAATAACGTCTGGAACGGAGCCAATGGAATGGAACCATGGTAGAATAAATATATCACATTGGAGGAGGACGGCTCATAATAACGTCTGGAACGGAGCCAATGGAATGGAAACATGGTAGAATAAATATATCACACTGGAGGAGGACGGCTCATAATAACGTCTGGAACGGAGCCAATGGAATGGAAACATGGTAGAATAAATATATCACACTGGAGGAGGACGGCTCATAATAACGTCTGGAACGGAGCCAATGGAATGGAACCATGGTAGAATAAATAAATATATCACACTGGAGGAGGACGGCTCATAATAACGTCTGGAACGGAGCCAATGAAATGGAAACATGGTAGAATAAATATATCACACTGGAGGAGGACGGCTCATAATAACGTCTGGAACGGAGCCAATGGAATGGAAACATGGTAGAATAAATATATCACACTGGAGGAGGACGGCTCATAATAACGTCTGGAATGGAGCCAATGGAATGGAACCATGGTAGAATAAATATATCACACTGGAGGAGGACGGCTCATAATAACGTCTGGAACGGAGCCAATGGAATGGAAACATGGTAGAATAAATATATCACACTGGAGGAGGACGGCTCATAATAACGTCTGGAACGGAAGAAAATGGAATGGAACCATGGTAGAATAAATATATCACACTGGAGGAGGACGGCTCATAATAACGTCTGGAACGGAGCCAATGGAATGGAACCATGGTAGAATAAATATATCACACTGGAGGAGGACGGCTCATAATAACGTCTGGAACGGAGCCAATGGAATGGAAACATGGTAGAATAAATATATCACACTGGAGGAGGACGGCTCATAATAACGTCTGGAACGGAGCCAATGGAATGGAACCATGGTAGAATAAATATATCACACTGGAGGAGGACGGCTCATAATAACGTCTGGAACGGAAGAAAATGGAATGGAACCATGTGTTTCATGTATTTGATACAATTCCACTGATTCCACTCCAGCCATTACCACAAGCCCGTGCTCCCCAATTAAGGTGCCACCAACCTCCTGTGCATTGGAGATATAATTGCGGTATGAGGGATCACATTTTACATCGACTTTAGTTTTTCGTTTTGCCAAGGCTCTTACCCGGAGGGACTTACAATCAGCGCATTCAACTAAGGTTAGGTAGGTCAAAACATTCACCTCAATCAAACACAGATAACGTTTTTATTTATTTCAAACAGTATTTCGAACCCAGGTCTGGATAAAATGCAGTGTCTCCCACCTTGAGACCCAGGTAGAGTCTCTTGACCCTTCGGTAAGCAGTGTCCTGTACATCACAGCGGTATGTCCCAGCGTCCTCCTCCCTCACCTAGGTTGAAGATACTCAGGTTAGGACAATGTCCTAGTCACATGAGGAAGCATTAGATAAGTAACTGATTCTTGGAACCTTAGTTTAGAATTCTTCTGCATTTATGCAAAGAGTTCTGGGATATTAGAACCCTCTTGACTTAACCTTGGTTATCTTCAACCTAGCTCACTCACCGGGTCCAGGACCAGCCGGTCTAGCCTGGGGGCGTCCCAGCGCCCCAGCAGAGAGTCGTCGGTGGTCACCACCCCCCGGGCGTAGCGCCACGATACCCGGAATGAGAAGCGACCCATGGCCTCCATCACCTCACCCAGACAGTCCAGCTCCAACCGCTGACCAGCTGGCACAGTGACGGTCTGGAGGAGGAGGTATAGAAAGGGGAGGAGGAGAGGAGAGGAGAGGAGAGGAGAGGAGAGGAGAGAGGAGAGGAGAGGAGAGGAGAGGAGAGGAGAGGAGGAGGGGGAGGGGGAGGGGGGAGGAGAGGAGCGGGAGGAGGGAGGGAGGAGGAGAGGAGAGGAGGAGGGGGAGGAGGAGGAGGTACAGGGGAGGGAGAGGAGAGGGAGGAGGAGGTAGAGGGGAGGAGGAGGAGGAGGAGGAGGAGGAGGAGGAGAGGAGAGGAGAAGAGAGGAGAGGAGAGGAGAGGAGAGGAGAGGAGAGTAGAGGAGAGGAGAGGAGAGGAGAGGAGAGGAGAGGAGAGGAGAGGAGAGGAGAGGAGAGGAGAGGGAGGAGGAGGAGGAGGGGAGGGGAGAAGAGAAGAGAAGAGAAGAGAAGAAAAGAGAGGAGAGGAGAGGAGAGGAGAGGAGAGGGGAGGGGGAGGGGGGGAGGGAGAGGGGGAGGGGGAGGGGGGGAGGAGAGGAGAGGAGAGGGAGGAGGGAGGGAGGAGGAGAGGAGAGGAGAGGAGGAGGGGGAGGAGGGGAGGAGGTACAGGGGAGGGAGAGGAGAGGGAGGAGGAGGTAGAGGGGAGGAGGAGGAGGAGAAGGAGGAAGAGGAGAGGAGAGGAGAGGAGAGGAGAGGAGAGGAGAGGAGAGGAGAGGAGAGGAGAGGAGAAGAGAAGAGAGGAGAGGAGAGGAGAGGAGAGGGAGGAGGAGGGGGGAGGGAGGAGGAGGAGGTACAGGGGAGGGAGAGGAGAGGGGGGAGGATGAGGAGGAGGAGGAGGAGAGTAGGAGGAGGAGGAGGCGAGGAGGAGGAGGTAGAAGGGAGGAGGAGAGAAGGAGGAAGAGGAGGAGGGGGGAGGAGAGGATGAGGGGGAGTAGGTAGAGGGGAGGAGATGGGGGAAGGAGGAGGAGGTAGAGGGGAAGAGGAATGGGAGGTGGAGAAGGAGGAAGAAGGAAAAATACATTAAGGGCACAACCACAGGAGATACTGATGCCAGAAACTCTCTCCACACCAGAATTTACAACCTCTACTACATGGACAAGACTTGGTAAGTGATTTTTTCAGTTAAAAAAATACATATACAGCAAATAAAACATTTTTAACGTGACAATAGACCAGGATAACACAATAGAACAGGATAATAAACCAGGATAACACAATAGAACAGGATAACACAATAGAACAGGATAACACAATAGAACAGGATAACACAATAGAACAGGATAATAAACCAGGATAACACAATAGAACAGGATAACACAATAGAACAGGATAACACAATAGAACAGGATAACACAATAGAACAGGATAACACAATAGACCAGGATAACACAATAGACCAGGATAACACAATAGAACAGGATAACACAATAGAACAGGATAATAAACCAGGATAACACAATAGAACAGGATAACACAATAGAACAGGATAACACAATAGAACAGGATAACACAATAGACCAGGACAATGGACCAGGATAACACAATAGACCAGGATAACACAATAGAACAGGATAATAGTCAAGGATAACACAATAGAACAGGATAACACAATAGAACAGGATAATAGACCAGGATAACACAATAGAACAGGATAATAGTCAAGGATAACACAATAACATCAGATACTTTTATCCATTGTGGTCTGAATGTATTATTATTTGTATTATTTTTTTGTAAGTCGAGACTATTCACCTGAAGACCACACTGCCAGGAGTCCACACAGCTGACCTTCCGGACGTGGCAGTCCTTCTCCTCCCCAACCTGGCCCTCTCTCAGTGGGCACAGCTCCTGCGTGCGCAGGCCCAGACCGCAGGTGGTGCTGCAGGGAGAGCTGTGGATGATGACCTCTGCTGGGACGGCCTTTAAGTCCTCCAGGTCAGCAGGGGACAGGGGGTTATGGGTAGGACTGGACAGACAGCAGAGGAGGAGGAAGGACCAGGAGATGAGGGAGATGGACATGGACAGACACAGACCCCAATTCCCCATCTCTGTGTGTCTGTCTCTGTCTCTTCAATTTACTGCACTGTGTGGAGTGAATAAGAGAACATACTGTTATTTTAAAGTTAGGTATTTCAATTAATGATCCATCCAAAATTCTAAAATGGAACAGGTGATAATCCATTCCATTATTGTGACATCACAATATCATGGAAGTTATGGAACTTGGAATGGAAAGAAAATCAAAGCTTCAAAGTTAGTAGAGAAGTTGTATGGTGTTTGTCTGACACCTAGTGTTGATAACCTGTAATGCTGTGACAGATGGGTCAGAACATCTCTATAAACTGAGTTTAAAAAACATTAGGAACACCTTCTCTTTCCATGACGTAGACTGACCAGGTGAATCCAGGTGAAAGCTATGATCCCTTATTGATGTCAACTGTTAAATCCACTTCAATCAGTGTAGAGGAAGGGGAGGAGACAGGTTAAAGAAGGATTTTTAAGCCTTGAGACAATTGAGACATGGATTGTGCATGTGTGCCATTCAGAGGGTGACTGGGCAAGACAAAAGATTTAAGTGCCTTTGAACGGGGTATGGTAGTAGGTGTCAGGCACACCGGTTTTTGTTTTTTTTATTTTTTTATTTCACCTTTATTTAACCAGGTAAGCCAGTTGAGAACAAGTTCTCATTTACAACTGCGACCTGGCCAAGAACTGTGTGTCAAGAACTGCAACGCTGCTGGGTTTTTCATGCTCAACAGTTTCCCGTGTGTATCAAGAATGGTCCACCACCCAAAGGACATCCAGCCAACGGCAGGCCAGTGGTCGAAAACGGATCATTGATGAAAGAGGACAAAGGAGGCTGACACGAATTGTGCAGAGCAACAGACGGGCTACAGTTACTCGACTGACAGTCCAGTACAACACTGGTGTCCAAAGACCCATAAAATAATGCACAACTCGTCGTACCTTGACATGAACGGGGTATGGCAGCCGACAACCTTACAGAGTTCCACTTCTTTCAGCAAAAAAAAAACAAGAAACTGTGGTTGCAGTGGGCTAAGGAATTTAAAAAACTGTACACTGGAGATTTGGAAAAACGTTGCCTGGTCTGATGAATCCATGGTCCTGCTGTTTCACGCTGATGGGAGGACCAGGGTATGGCGAAACACAGGGTAGGTACTGGTACTGACCACGCCTTCTCTGGCTGTCCTGGGCTTTTCTATAAAGAACATAGACTTGATGAAAGGCATATATACATAGAGTTTATATCCACGCACGTAAGTCAGACTTTTGCATTAACCACGCATCGATGTCACTAGGAGAAATGAGCAGACGTCTCAAATGAGAAAATTTGAAAATGTTTCATTAGAAGATATTTTTATTTTTTATTTTATTTCACCTTTATTTAACCAGGTAAGCCAGTTGAGAACAAGTTCTCATTTACAACTGCGACCTGGCCAAGATAAAGCAAAGCAGTGCGATTAAAAACAACAACACAGTTACATATGGGGTAAAATAAAACATAAAGTCAAAAATACAACAGAAAATATATATACAGTGTGTGCGAATGTAGTAAGTTATGGAGGTAAGGCAATAAATATGCCATAGTGCAAAATAATTACAATTAGTATTAACACTGGAATGATAGATGTGCAAAAGATGATGTGCAAATAGAGATACTGGGGTGCAAATTAGCAAAATAAATAACAATATGGGGATGAGGTAGTTGGGTGGGCTAATTTCAGAATGGCTGTGTACAGGTGCAGTGATCGGTAAGCTGCTCTGTCAACTGACGCTTAATGTTAATGAGGGAGATCAGAGTCTCCAGCTCCAGAGATGTTTGCAGTTCGTTCCAGTCATTGGCAGCAGAGAACTGGAAGGAATGGCGGCCAAAGGAGGTGTTGGCTTTGGGGATGACCAGTGAGATATACCTGCTGGAGCGCAGACTACGGGTGGGTGCTGCTATGGTGACCAATGAGCTAAGATAAGGCGGGGATTTGCCTAGCAGTGATTTATAGATGACCTGGAGCCAGTGGGTTTGGCGACGAATATGTAGTGAGGACCAGCCAACAAGAGCGTACAGGTCACAGTGGTGGGTAGTATATGGGGCTTTGGTGACAAAATGGATGGCACTGTGATAGACTACATCCAATGTGCAATGAGTGTTGGAGGCTATTTTGTAAATGACATCGCCGAAGTCAAGGATCGGTAGGATAGTCCGTTTTACGAGGGCATGTTTGGCAGCATGAGTGAAGGAGGCTTTGTTGCGAAATAGGAAGCCGATTCTAGATCTAACTTTTGATTGGAGATGCTTAATGTGAGTCTGGAAGGAGAGTTTACAGTCTAACCAGACACCTAGGTATTTGTAGTTGTCCACATACTCTAGGTCAGACCCGCCGAGAGTAGTGATTCTAGTCGGGTGGGCGGGTGCAAGCAGCGTTCGATTGAAGAGCATGCATTTAGTTTTACTAGTGTTTAAGAGCAGTTGGAGGCTACGGAAGGAGTGTTGTATGGCGTTGAAGCTCGTTTGGAGGTTTGTTAACACAGTGTCCATTGAAGGGCCAGATGTATACAAAATGGTGTCGTCCGCATAGAGGTGTATCCGAGCGTCACCAGCAGCAAGAGCGACATCATTGATATACACAGAGAATAGAGTCGGCCCGAGATTTGAACCCTGTGGCACCCCCATAGAGACGGCCAAAGGTCCAGACAACAGGCCCTCCGATTTGACACATTGAACTCTATCTGAGAAGTAGTTGGTGAACCAGGCGAGGCAGTCATTAGAGAAACTAAGGCTATTTAGTCTGCCAATAAGATGTTTAATTGGACAGCCCAGTACATTACTTGGGCCGAGCTCCCTGCCATCCAGTAACTCTATATCAGGTGGTGTCAGAGGAAGGACTGAAAAATTGCCAAAGAGTCCAGCCACCCAAGTCATAAGACTGCTATATACAGTGGGGAAAAAAAGTATTTAGTCAGCCACCAATTGTGCAAGTTCTCCCACTTAAAAAGATGAGAGAGGCCTGTAATTTTCATCATAGGTACATGTCAACTATGACAGACAAAATGAGGGAAAAAAATCCAGAAAATCACATTGTAGGATTTTTAATGAATTCATTTGCAAATTATGGTGGAAAATAAGTATTTGGTCAATAACACAAGTTTCTCAATACTTTGTTATATCAATCAATTTTATTTTATATAGCCCTTCATACATTAGCTAATATCTCGAAGTGCTGTACAGACACCCAGCCTAAAACCCCAAACAGCTAGTAATGCAGGTGTAGAAGCACGGTGGCTAGGAAAAACTCCCTAGAAAGGCCAAAACCTAGGAAGAAACCTAGAGAGGAACCAGGCTATGAGGGGTGGCCAGTCCTCTTCTGGCTGTGCCGGGTGGAGATTATAACATAACAGAACCATGCCAAGATGTTCAAAAATGTTCATAAGTGACAAGCATGGTCAAATAATAATCAGGAATAAATCTCAGTTGGCTTTTCATAGCCGATCATTAAGAGTTGAAAACAGCAGGTCTGGGACAGGTAGGGGTTCCATAACCGCAGGCAGAACAGTTAAAACTGGAATAGCAGCAAGGCCAGGCGGACTGGGGACAGCAAGGAGTCACCACGGCCGGTGGTCCCGACGTATGGTCCTAGGGCTCAGGTCTCTCAGTTGGCTTTTCATAGCCAATCATTAAGAGTTGAAAACAGCAGGTCTGGGACAGGTAGGGGTTTCGTAACCGCAGGCAGAACAGTTGAAACTGGAATAGCAGCAAGGCCAGGCGGACTGGGGACAGCAAGGTGTCAGCATGCCCGGTAGTCCTGACGTATGGTCCTAGGGCTCAGGTTCTCAGAGAGAAAGAGAGAACGAGAGAATTAGAGAGAGCATACTTGAATTGAATTCACACAGGACACTGGATAAGACAGGAGAAGTACTCCAGGTATAACCAACTAACCCCAGCCCCCCGACACATAAACTACTGCAGCATAAATACTGGAGGCTGAGACAGGAGCGGTCCGGAGACACTGTGGCCCCATCCGAAGACTCCTGGGCCAGACTACACTCAATCATATGACCTACTGAAGAGATAAGTCTTCAGTAAAGACTTAAAGGTTGAGACCGAGTCTGCGTCTCTCACATGGGTAGGCAAACTGTTCCATAAAAATGGAGATCTATAGGAGAAAGCCCTGCCTCCCGCTGTTTGCTTAGAAATTCTAGGGACAATTAGGAGGCCTGCGTCTTGTGACCGTAGCGTACGTATTGGTATGTACGGCAGGACCAACTCGGAAAGATAGGTAGGAGCAAGCCCATGTAACGCTTTATAGGTTAACAGTAAAACCTTGAAATCAGCCCTTGCCTTAACAGGAAGCCAGTGTAGGGAAGCTAGCACTGGACTGGAGTAATATGATCAAATTTCTTGGTTCTAGTCAGGATTCTAGCAGCCGTATTTAGCACTAACTGAAGTTTATTTAGTGCTTTATCCGGGTAGCCGGAAAGTAGAGCATTGCAGTAGTCTAACCTAGAAGTAACAAATGCATGGATTAATTTTTCTGCATCATTTTTGGACAGAACATTTCTGATTTTTGCAATGTTACGTAGATGGAAAAAAGCTGTCCTTGAAACAGTCTTGATATGTTCGTCAAAAGAGAGATCAGTGTCAAGAGTAACGCCGAGGTCCTTCACAGTTTTATTTGAGACGACTTTACAACCATCAAGATGAATTGTCAGATTTAACAGAAGATCTCTTTGTTTCTTGGGACCTAGAACAAGCATCTCTGTTTTGTCCGAGTTTAAAAGTAGAACGTTTTCAGCCATCCACTTCCTTATGTCTGAAACACAGGCTTCTAGCGAGGGCAATTTTGGGGCTTCACCATGTTTCATTGAAATGTACAGCAGCTGTGTGTCATCCGCATAGCAGTGAAAGTTAACATTATGTTTTCGAATAACATCCCCAAGAGGTAAAATATATAGTGAAAACAATAGTGGTCCTAAAACGGAACCTTGAGGAACACCGAAATGTACAGTTGATTTGTCGGAGGACAGACCATTCACAGAGACAAACTGATATCTTTCCGACAGGTAAGATCTAAACCAGGCCAGAACTTGTCCGTGTAGACCAATTTGGGTTTCCAGTCTCTCCAAAAGAATGTGGTGATCGATGGTGTCAAAGGCAGCACTAAGGTCTAGTAGCACGAGGACAGATGCAGAGCCTCGGTCTGACGCCATTAAAAGGTCATTTACCACCTTCACAAGTGCAGTCTCAGTGCTATGATGGGGTCTAAAACCAGACTGAAGCATTTCGTATACATTGTTTGTCTTCAGAAAGGCAGTGAGTTGCTGCGCAACAGCTTTTTCTAAAATTTTTGAGAGGAATGGAAGATTCGATATAGGCCAGGCCGATAGTTTTTTATATTTTCCGGGTCAAGGTTTGGCTTTTTCAAGAGAGGCTTTATCACTGCCACTTTTAGTGAGTTTGGTACACATCCGGTGGATAGAGAGCTGTTTATTATGTTCAACATAGGAGGGCCAAGCACAGGAAGCAGCTCCTTCAGCAGTTTAGTAGGAATAGGATCCAGTATGCAGCTTGAAGGTTTAGAGGCCATGATTATTTTCATCATTGTGTCAAGAGATATAGTATTAAAACACTTAAGTGTCTCTCCTGATCCCAGGCCCTCGCAGAGCTGTGCAGATCCAGGACAGCTAAACCCTGGATTCAAAGAGGAGTCCGTAATTTGCTTTCTAATGGTCATGATCTTTTCCTCAAAGAAGTTCATGAATGTATTACTGCTGAAGTGAAAGCCATCCTCTCTTGGAGAATGCTGCTTTTTAGTTAGCTTTGCAACAGTATCAAAAAGAAATTTTGGATTGTTCTTATTTTCCTCGATTAAGTTGGAAAAGTAGGATGATCGAGCAGCAGTGAGGGCTCTTCGGTACTGCACGGTACTGTCTTTCCAAGCTAGTCGGAAGACTTCCAGTTTGGTGTGGCGCCATTTCCGTTCCAATTTCCTGGAAGCTTGCTTCAAAGCTCGGGTATTTTCTGTATACCAGGGAGCTAGTTTCTTATGACAAATGTTTTTCGTTTTTAGGGGTGCAACTGCATCTAGGGTATTGCGCAAGGTTAAATTGAGTTCCTCAGTTAAGTGGTTAACTGATTTTTGTCCTCTGACGTCCTTGGGTAGGCAGAAGGAGTCTGGAAGGGCATCAAGGAATTTTTGTGTTGTCTGAGAATTTATAGCACGACTTTTGATGCTCCTTGGTTGGGGTCTGAGCAGATTATTTGTTGCGATTGCAAACGTAATAAAATGGTGGTCCGATAGTCCAGGATTTTGTGGAAAAACATTAAGATCTACAACATTTATTCCATGGGACAAAACTAGGTCCAGAGTATGAGACTGTGGCAGTGAGTAGGTCCAGAGACATGTTGGACAAAACCCACTGAGTCGATAATGGCTCCGAAAGACTTTTGGAGTGGGTCTGTGGACTTCTCCATGTGAATATTAAAATCACCAAAAATTAGAATATGATCTGCTATGACTACAAGGTCTGATAGGAATTCAGGAAACTCAGAGAGGAACGCTGTATATGGCCCAGGAGGCCTGTAAACAGTAGCTATAAAAAGTGATTGAGTAGGCTGCATAGATTTCATGACTAGAAGCTCAAAAGACGAAAACGCCATTATTTTTTTTGAAAATTGAAATTTGCTATCGTAAATGTTAGCAACACCTCCGCCTTTGCGGGATGCACGGGGAATATGGTCACTAGTGTAACCAGGAGGTGAGGCCTCATTTAACACAGCAAATTCATCAGGCTTAAGCCATGTTTCAGTCAGGCCAATCACATCAAGATTATGATCAGTGATTAGTTCATTGACTATGACTGCCTTTGAAGTGAAGTGAGGGATCTAACATTAAGTAACCCTATTTTGAGATGTGAGGTGTCACGATCTCTTTCAATAATGGCAGGAATGGAGGAGGTCTTTATCCTAATAAGATTGCTAAGGCGAACACCGCCATGTTTAGTTTTGCCCAACCTAGGTCAAGGCACAGACACAGTCTCAATGGGTATGGCTGAGCTGACTACACTGACTGTGCTATTGGCAGACTCCACTAAGCTGGCAGGTTGGCTAACAGCCTGCTGCCTGGCCTGCACCCTATTTCACTGTGGGGCTAGAGGAGTTAGAGCCCTATCTATGTTGGTAGATAAGATGAGAGCACCCCTCCAGCTAGGATGGAGTCCGTCACTCCTTAGCAGGTCAGGCTTGGTCCTGTTTGTGGGTGAGTCCCAGAAAGAGGGCCAATTATCAACAAATTCTATCTTTTGGGAGGGGCAGAAAACAGTTTTCAACCAGCGATTGAGTGCTGAGACTCTGCTGTAGAGCTCGTCACTCCACTCCCCCTAACTGGGAGGGGGCCAGAGACAATTACTCGATGCCGACACATCTTTCTAGCTGATTTACACGCTGAAGCTATGTTGCACTTGGTGACCTCTGACTGTTTCATCCTAACATCGTTGGTGCCGACGTGGATAACAATATCTCTATACTCTCTACACTCGCCAGTTTTAGCTTTAGCCAGCACCATCTTTAGATTAGCCTTAACGTCGGTAGCCCTGCCCCCTGGTAAACAGTGTATGATCGCTGGGTGATTCGTTTTAAGTCTAATACTGCGGGTAATGGAGTCGCCAATGACTAGGGTTTTCAATTTGTCAGAGCTAATGGTGGGAGCCTTCGGCGTCTCAGACCCCGTAACGGGAGGAGTAGAGACAAGAGAAGACTCAGACTCAGACTCCGACTCGCTACATAATGGGGAAAACCGGTTGAAAGTTTTTGTCGGCTGAATGAGCGACACCGGTTGAGCATTCCAACGGTATTTCCCTCCAGAAGCCATGATGAGAAAGTTGTCCGGCTGCGGGGACTGTGCGGGGGGATTTATACTAACGTTACTATCTGTACTTACTGGTGGCACAGACGCTGTTTCTTCCTTTCCTACACTGAAATTACCCTTGCCTAACGATTGCGTCTGAAGCTGGGCTTGTAGCACAGCTATTCTCGCCGTAAGGCGATCGTTCTCCTGTATATTATGAGTACAGCGACTGCAATTAGAAGACATCATGTTAATGTTACTACTTAACTTCGGCTGTTGAAGATGTTGACGAACCATGTCCAGATAAAGCGTCCGGAGTGAAAAAGTTGAATGAGGGAAAAAAGTTGCGATGGAAAAAAGGAAAATAAAGTAAAATTGGCAGCAAAAAAACGAAAAAGTTTAACGAAAAAAGATGAGTGAGGACAAAACTAAAAAGTTGGTAAATTTGTTGAACACAGAGATTGATTAAACGTTTATTAAAAGTAAAACGTGAATAGTTTGGCAGGTAGCCAAGTAGCAAAAAACAGCACAGCAGCACGGAGTTATATACCCTTTGTTGGCAATGACACAGGTCAAACGTTTTCTGTAAGTCTTCACAAGGTTTTCACACACTGTTGCTGGTATTTTGGCCCATTCCTCCATGCAGATCTCCTCTAGAGCAGTGATGTTTTGGGGCTGTGGCTGGGCAACACGGACTTTCAACTCCCTCCAAAGATTTTCTATGGGGTTGAGATCTGGAGACTGGCTAGGCCACTCCAGGACCTTGAAATGCTTCTTACGAAGCCACTCCTTCGTTGCCCGGGCGGTGTGTTTGGGATCATTGTCATGCTGAAAGACGCTGCCACGTTTCATCTTCAATGCCCTTGCTGATGAAAGGAGGTTTTCACTCAAAATCTCACGATACATGGCCCCATTCATTCTTTCCTTTACACGGATCAGTCGTCCTGGTCCCTTTGCAGAAAAACAGCCCCAAAGCATGATGTTTCCACCCCCATGCTTCACAGTAGGTATGGTGTTCTTTGGATGCAACTCAGCATTATTTGTCCTCCAAACACGACGAGTTGAGTATTTACCAAAAAGTTCTATTTTGGTTTCATCTGACCATATGACATTCTCCCAATCCTCTTCTGGATCATCCAAATGCACTCTAGCAAACTTCAGACGGGCCTGGACATGTACTGGCTTAAGCAGGGGGACACGTCTGGCACTGCAGGATTTGAGTCCCTGGCGGCGTACTGTGTTACTGATGGTAGGCTTTGTTACTTTGGTCCCAGCTCTCTGCAGGTCATTCACTAGGTGCCCCCGTGTGGTTCTGGGATTTTTGCTCACCGTTCTTGTGATCATTTTGACCCCACGGGGTGAGATCTTGCGTGGAGCCCCAGATCGAGGGAGATTATCAGTGGTCTTGTATGTCTTCCATTTCCTAATAATTGCTCCCACAGTTGATTTATTCAAACCAAGCTGCTTACCTATTGCAGATGCAGTCTTCCCAGCCTGGTGCAGGTCTACAATTTATTTTTCTGGTGTCCTTTGACAGCTCTTTGGTCTTGGCCATAGTGGAGTTTGGAGTGTGACTGTTTGAGGTTGTGGACAGGTGTCTTTTATACTGATAACAAGTTCAAACAGGTGCCATTAATACAGGTAACGAGTGGAGGACAGAGGAGCCTCTTAAAGAAGAAGTTACAGGTCTGTGAGAGCCAGAAATCTTGCTTGTTTGTAGGTGACCAAATACTTATTTTCCACCATAATTTGCAAATAAATTCATTAAAAATCCTACAATGTGATTTTCTGGAATTTTTTTCCTCAATTTGTCTGTCATAGTTGACGTGTACCTATGATGAAAATTACAGTCCTCTCATCTTTTTAAGTGGGAGAACTTGCACAATTGGTGGCTGACTAAATACTTTTTTTCCCCACTGTAGTTAATGAATGGTTACCTGGATTATCTGCACTGATCCTATCTTGCACTGACTCTATGTAGACTCACAAGACTATATACACTGAGTTTATAAAACATTAGGAAATCCTTCCTACTATTGAGTTGCACCTCCTTCTGCCCCAGAACAGCCTCAATTCATCGGGGAATGGAATCTAAAAGGTGTCGGAAGCGTTCCACAGGGATGCTGGCCCAAGTTGACTTCAATGCTTCCCACAGTTGTGTCAAGTTGGCTGGATGTCCTTTGGGTGGATGTCCTTTGGGTGGATGTCCTTTGGCTGGATGTCCTTTGGCTGGATGTCCTTTGGGTGGATGTCCTTTGGGTGGATGTCCTTTGGGTGGTTGTCCTTTGGGTGGATGTCCTTTGGCTGGATGTCCTTTGGCTGGATGTCCTTTGGGTGGATGTCCTTTGGCTGGATGTCCTTTGGCTGTATGTCCTTTGGCTGGATGTCCTTTGGGTGGATGTCCTTTGGGTGGATGTCCTTTGGCTGGATGTCCTTTGACTGGATGTCCTTTGGCTGGATGTCCTTTGGGCGTGAAAACCCCAGCAGCGTTGCAGTTCTTGACACATTACATTTACATTACATTTTAGTCATTTAGCAGACGCTCTTATCCAGAGCGACTTACAGGAGCAATTAGGGTTAAGTGCCTTGCTCAAGGGCACATTTACGTCATTTAGCAGACGCTCTTATCCAGAGCGACTCACCAATTGGTGCGTTCACCCTATAGCCAGTGGGATGACCACTTTACAAATTTTTTTTTGGGGGGGGGGGGGTAGAAGGATTACTTTATCCTATCCCAGGTATTCCTTAAAGAGGTGGGGTTTCAAATGTCTCCGGAAGGTGGTGAGCGACTCCGCTGTGTGGGAGGGGGGGGGGGTAGAAGGATTACTTTATCCTATCCCAGGTATTCCTTAAAGAGGTGGGGTTTCAAAATGTCTCCGGAAGGTGGTGAGTGACTCCGCTGTGGGGTGGGGTGGGGGGGGGGGGGGGGGGGGGGGGTAGAAGGATTACTTTATCCTATCCCAGGTATTCCTTAAAGAGGTGGGGTTTCAAATGTCACCGGAAGGTGGTGAGCTGAGCGACTCCACTGTGTGTGTGGGTGGGGGTGGGGGGGGTAGAAGGATTACTTTATCCTATCCCAGGTATTCCTTAAAGAGGTGGGGTTTCAAATGTCTCCGGAAGGTGGTGAGTGACTCCGCTGTGGGGTGGGTGGGGGGGGGGGGGGGGGGGTAGAAGGATTACTTTATCCTATCCCAGGTATTCCTTAAAGAGGTGGGGTTTCAAATGTCTCCGGAAGGTGGTGAGCGACTCCGCTGTGTGTGTGGGGGGGGGTAGAAGGATTGCTTTATCCTATCCCAGGTATTCCTTAAAGAGGTGGGGTTTCAAATGTCTCCGGAAGGTGGTGAGTGACTCCGCTGTCCTGGCGTCGTGAGGGAGCTTGTTCCACCATTGGGGTGCCAGAGCAGCGAACAGTTTTGACTGGGCTGAGCGGGAACTATGCTTCCGCTGGACACACTCAATCCATTGCGCCTGACACCTACCACCACACCCTGTTCAAAGAAACATACATATTTTGTCTTGCTTTCACCTGGATTCACATGGAAATGTGTTGTATACGCAGTGTATAGACAATACAGTGCATTTAGAAAATATTAACAACCATTGACTCAAATTCACATTTTGTTCTATTACGGCCTGAATTTAAAATAGATTACAGCGGTTTCAGAAAGTATTAACACCATGTCACGATCGTTGAGAGACGGGTTAGACCAAGGTGCAGCGTGGTATGCGTTCATGTTTATTAAGACGAATAAACACTTGACAAAATAACGAAACTTGAAGTCCTATGGGCTATACACACAACAAGCCTAACATGAACACAAACAAGATCCCTCAACTAAGGTAGGCAACATGGCTACCTAAGTATGATCCCCAATCAGAGACAACGAGCGACAGCTGCCTCTGATTGGGAATCACACCCGGCCAAACATAGAAATGCAAAACCTAGATCTCCAACATAGAAATATTTATAACATAGATCTCAAACTGAACTCACACCCTGACCCAAACAACAAGAGTTCTCTAGGTCAGGGCTTGAAAGTACCCCCCCCCCCCAAAGGTGCGTACTCCGGCCGCACCAACTTGACTCATTAGGGGAGGGTCCGGGTGGGCATTGTGTTACAGCCTTAATTTAAAACAGATTACAGTGCTTTCAGAAAGTATTGACACCCCTTGACTTATTCCACATGTTGTTGCTGAAATGTCTTGAGTCAACAACTATTTAACCCCTTTGTTATGGCAAGCCTTCAGGAATAAAGATTTGCTAAACAAGTCACTTAATAAGTTGCACGGACTCACTGTGTGCAAAAATAGTGTTTAACATGCTTTTCTAATAACTACCTCATCTCTGTACCCCACACATACAATTTTCTGTAAGATCCCTCAGTCGAGCAGTGAATTTCAAATACAGATTCAACCACAAAGACCAGGGAGGTTTTCCAATGCCTCGCAAAGAAGGGCACCTATTGGTAGATGGGTAAAGAAAAGCAGACATTGAATATCCCTTTGAGCATGGTGAAGTTAATAATTACACTTTGGATGGTGTATCAATACACCCAGAGGAAGGAAACCGCTCAGGGATTTCACCATGAGGCCAGTGGTGACATTAAGACAGTTGCAGAGTTTAATGGCTGTGATAATAGAAAAATGAGGATGGATCAACAACATTGTAGTTACTCCACAATATTAACCTAATTGATAGATTGAAAAGAAGGAAGCCTGTACAGAATAAACATATTCCAAAGCATGTATCCTGTTTGCACTAAAGTAAAACTGAAGAAAAAAAACTTGCAAAGAAATGAACTTTATGTCCTAAATACAAAGCGTTATGTTTTGGGCAAACACAACATATCACTGAGTACCACTCTTCATATTTTCAAGCATGGTGGTGGCTGCATCATGTTATGGGTATGCTTGTCATCTGCAAGGACTAGGGAGTCGGCGTTCCAATTAATCAAGAGTTGCCCATCCCTGGTCTATATGATAGATACAGGAGTTGACCATCCCTGGTCTATATGATAGATACAGGAGTTGACCATCCCTGGTCTATATGATAGAAACAGGAGTTGCCCATCCCTGGTCTATATGATAGAAAGAGGAGTTGACCATCCCTGGTCTATATGATAGAAACAGGAGTTGACCATCCCTGGTCTATATGATAGATACAGGAGTTGACCATCCCTGGTCTATATGATAGAAACAGGAGTTGACCAACCCTGGTCTATATGATATAAACAGGAGTTGACCATCCCTGGTCTATATGATAGATAAAGAAACAGGAGTTGACCATCCCTGGTCTATATGATAGAAACAGGAGTTGACCATCCCTGGTCTATATGATAGAAACAGGAGTTGACCATCCCTGGTCTATATGATAGATACAGGAGTTGACCATCCCTGGTCTATATGATAGAAACAGGAGTTGACCATCCCTGGTCTATATGATAGATAAAGAAACAGGAGTTGCCCATCCCTGGTCTATATGATAGAAACAGGAGTTGCCCATTCCTGGTCTATATGATAGATACAGGAGTTGACCATCCCTGGTCTATATGATAGAAACAGGAGTTGACCATCCCTGGTCTATATGATAGATAAAGAAACAGGAGTTGACCATCCCTGGTCTATATGATAGAAACAGGAGTTGACAATCCCTGGTCTATATGATAGATAAAGAAACAGGAGTTGCCCATCCCTGGTCTATATGATTGAAACAGGAGTTGACCATCCCTGGTCTATATGATAGATACAGGAGTTGACCATCCCTGGTCTATATGATAGAAACAGGAGTTGACCATCCCTGGTCTATATGATGTAAACAGGATTTGACCCTCCCTGGTCTATATGATAGAAACAGGAGTTGACCATCCCTGGTCTATATGATAGATAAAGAAACAGGAGTTGACCATCCCTGGTCTATTTGATAGATAAAGAAACAGGAGTTGACCATCCCTGGTCTATATGATAGAAACAGGAGTTGACCATCCCTGGCCTATATGATAGATAAAGAAACAGGAGTTGCCCATCCCTGGTCTATATGATTGAAACAGGAGTTGACCATCCCTGGTCTATATGATATAAACAGGAGTTGACCATCCCTGGTCTATATGATAGATAAAGAAACAGGAGTTGCCCATCCCTGGTCTATATGATAGATAAAGAAACAGGAGTTGACCATCCCTGGTCTATATGATATAAACAGGAGTTGACCATCCCTGGTCTATGTGATAGAAACAGGAGTTGACCATCCCTGGCCTATATGATAGATAAAGAAACAGGAGTTGACCCTCCCTGGTCTATATGATAGAAACAGGAGTTGACCCTCCCTGGTCTATATGATAGAAACAGGAGTTGACCCTCCCTGGTCTATATGATAGAAACAGGAGTTGACCATCCCTGGTCTATATGATAGAAACAGGAGTTGACCATCCCTGGTCTATATGATAGATACAGGAGTTGCCCATCCCTGGTCTATATGATAGAAACAGGAGTTGACCATCCCTGGTCTATATGATAGATACAGGAGTTGACCATCCCTGGTCTATATGATAGATAAAGGTGATAGAAACAGGAGTTGACCATCCCTGGTCTATATGATAGAAACAGGAGTTGACCCTCCCTGGTCTATATGATAGAAACAGGAGTTGACCATCCCTGGTCTATATGATAGAAACAGGAGTTGACCATCCCTGGTCTATATGATAGATACAGGAGTTGCCCATCCCTGGTCTATATGATAGATAAAGAAACAGGAGTTGACCATCCCTGGTCTATATGATAGAAACAGGAGTTGACCATCCCTGGTCTATATGATATAAACAGGAGTTGACCATCCCTGGTCTACATGATAGAAACAGGAGTTGACCATCCCTGGTCTATATGATAGATAAAGAAACAGGAGTTGACCATCCCTGGTCTATATGATAGAAACAGGAGTTGACCCTCCCTGGTCTATATGATAGAAACAGGAGTTGACCCTCCCTAGTCTATATGATAGAAACAGGAGTTGACCATCCCTGGTCAATATGATAGATAAAGGTGATAGAAACAGGAGTTGACCATCCCTGGTCTATATGATAGAAACAGGAGTTGACCATCCCTGGTATATATGATAGATAAAGAAACAGGAGTTGGCCATTCCTGGTCTATATGATAGAAACAGGAGTTGACCATCCCTGGTCTATATGATAGATAAAGAAACAGGAGTTGCCCATCCCTGGTCTATATGATAGAAACAGGAGTTGACCATCCCTGGTCTATATAATAGAAACAGGAGTTGACCATCCTTGGTCCATATGATAGAAACAGGAGTTGACCCTCCCTGGTCTATATGATAGGTAAAGAAACAGGAGTTGCCCATCCCTGGTCTATATGATAGATAAAGAAACAGGAGTTGACCATCCCTGGTCTATATGATAGATAAAGAAACAGGAGTTGACCCTCCCTGGTCTATATGATAAAAACAGGAGTTGCCCATCCCTGGTCTATATGATAGATAAAGAAACAGGAGTTGACCATCCCTGGTCTATATGATAGATAAAAGGAGTTGACCATCCCTGGTCTATATGATAGAAACAGGAGTTGACCATCCCTGGTCTATATGATAGAAACAGGAGTTGCCCATCCCTGGTCTATATGATAGAAAAAGGAGTTGACCATCCCTGGTCTATATGATAGAAACAGGAGTTGACCATCCCTGGTATATATGATAGATAAAGAAACAGGAGTTGGCCATTCCTGGTCTATATGATAGAAACAGGAGTTGACCATCCCTGGTCTATATGATAGATAAAGAAACAGGAGTTGCCCATCCCTGGTCTATATGATAGAAACAGGAGTTGACCATCCCTGGTCTATATGATAGATAAAGAAACAGGAGTTGACCATCCCTGGTCTATATGATAGGTAAAGAAACAGGAGTTGACCATCCCTGGTCTATATGATAGAAACAGGAGTTGACCATCCCTGGTCTATATGATAGATAAAGAAACAGGAGTTGCCCATCCCTGGTCTATATGATAGAAACAGGAGTTGACCATCCCTGGTCTATATGATAGAAACAGGAGTTGACCATCCCTGGTCTATATAATAGAAACAGGAGTTGACCATCCTTGGTCCATGTGATAGAAACAGGAGTTGACCCTCCCTGGTCTATATGATAGGTAAAGAAACAGGAGTTGCCCATCCCTGGTCTATATGATAGATAAAGAAACAGGAGTTGACCATCCCTGGTCTATATGATAGATAAAGAAACAGGAGTTGACCCTCCCTGGTCTATATGATAAAAACAGGAGTTGACCCTCCCTGGTCTATATGATAGAAACAGGAGTTGACCATCCCTGGTCTATATGATAGAAACAGGAGTTGACCATCCTTGGTCCATATGATAGAAACAGGAGTTGACCCTCCCTGGTCTATATGATAGGTAAAGAAACAGGAGTTGCCCATCCCTGGTCTATATGATAGATAAAGAAACAGGAGTTGACCATCCCTGGTCTATATGATAGATAAAAGGAGTTGACCATCCCTGGTCTATATGATAGAAACAGGAGTTGACCATCCCTGGTCTATATGATAGAAACAGGAGTTGACCATCCCTGGTCTATATAATAGAAACAGGAGTTGCCCCTCCCTGGTCTATATGATAGATAAAGAAACAGGAGTTGACCATCCCTGGTCTATATGATAGAAACAGGAGTTGACCATCCCTGGTCTATATAATAGAAAAAGGAGTTGACCATCCCTGGTCTATATGATAGAAACAGGATTTGACCATCCCTGGTCTATATGATAGAAAAAGGAGTTGACCATCCCTGGTCTATATGATAGAAACAGGAGTTGCCCATCCCTGGTCTATATGATAGAAACAGGAGTTGACCATCCCTGGTCTACATGATAGAAACAGGAGTTGACCATCCCTGGTCTATATGATAGAAACAGGAGTTGCCCATCCCTGGTCTATATGATAGAAACAGGAGTTGACCATCCCTGGTCTACATGATAGAAACAGGAGTTGACCATCCCTGGTCTATATGATAGATAAAGAAACAGGAGTTGACCATCCCTGGTCTATATGATAGAAACAGGAGTTGACCCTCCCTGGTCTATATGATAGAAACAGGAGTTGACCCTCCCTGGTCTATATGATAGAAACAGGAGTTGACCATCCCTGGTCTATATGATAGATAAAGGTGATAGAAACAGGAGTTGACCATCCCTGGTCTATATGATAGAAACAGGAGTTGACCATCCCTGGTCTATATGATAGATAAAGAAACAGGAGTTGGCCATTCCTGGTCTATATGATAGATACAGGAGTTGACCATCCCTGGTCTATATGATAGAAACAGGAGTTGACCATCCCTGGTCTATATGATAGATAAAGAAACAGGAGTTGCCCATCCCTGGTCTATATGATAGAAACAGGAGTTGACCATCCCTGGTCTATATAATAGAAACAGGAGTTGACCATCCTTGGTCCATATGATAGAAACAGGAGTTGACCCTCCCTGGTCTATATGATAGGTAAAGAAACAGGAGTTGCCCATCCCTGGTCTATATGATAGATAAAGAAACAGGAGTTGACCATCCCTGGTCTATATGATAGATAAAGAAACAGGAGTTGACCCTCCCTGGTCTATATGATAAAAACAGGAGTTGCCCATCCCTGGTCTATATGATTGATACAGGAGTTGACCCTCCCTGGTCTATATGATAGATAAAGAAACAGGAGTTGCCCATCCCTGGTCTATATGATAAAAACAGGAGTTGCCCATCCCTGGTCTATATGATTGATACAGGAGTTGACCCTCCCTGGTCTATATGATAGATAAAGAAACAGGAGTTGACCCTCCCTGGTCTATATGATAGATAAAGAAACAGGAGTTGACCCTCCCTGGTCTATATGATAGATAAAGAAACAGGAGTTGCCCATCCCTGCAATAGATGTCAGTATTTATTGTGACTATAACACATCTATATTTCACTACAACTTTTTAAACAGAGATAGTGGTTGTGTCTGCGTCATAACGGATTATATTCCTTAGTAATATACTTTATACTGTATACACACTTAGTACGTGTAGCAGAATCCCTTGGTATATCAATGCATATATTTGTTATATTGTGTGTGTTGGTGGTATTGTGAACTAAACCTATACTTACACCCTTCCGATATGTACATTAATTTCTATGGACATCAGATACAACACATATAGTCTATCAGTGGGTATGTTCGATTTTTTTGGGGGGGTCATAAACATGTTGTCACGGTTTCGGCCGAGGCGGCTCCTTCTCCTTGTTCGGGCAGGCTTCGGCGGTCGTCGTCTCCGGAGTACTAGCTGCCACCGTTCGATGTTTCATGTTTGATTGGTTTTGTCTGTTTGTTACACCTGTTTATTGTTAAGTGTTCATTAGGCACCCTATTTAGTTCTCTTGTGTTTGGTCAGGTGTTGTGTGTAATTGTTCTATTGTCACGTGTTGTTGTTTGGTCCTCTGTTTTGTGCTCTCTTTATTCCGAGTCCTGCACGTTGTGCGTTCTTACTTTGGACAGTCTAGTGTGCGATTGTTTCGCCTGTGGCCTGTTGCCGTGTTTGGCGTGTACTACGGACTTCACTAAAGACATCTGTTTTTTGAATCTCTGTGTCCTGCGTGTGATTCCACGTTCCCACTACACTCAACCCTGACAGAATTACACACCATCTTATGGAATCAGCAGGAGCACCCGCACCCACCGAGATCATGGAGGAGCGCCTTCGTGGTCAGGAGGATCGTATCAACCAAATCGGGCACGCCCTGGACCGAGTGATGAACACCCTCCATCGATGGGAGACCAGCAGGGTACCCACACCCCCCACCTACCGCACCATCACCATCGGTCAGCCCGCCCGTCCAACTACCGGAACCCAGTGGGATTCGACTCTCGCTCCCGAGGGCGTACGACGGCACCGCTGCCGGGTGTCAGGGGTTCCTGTTACAAGTTGAACTCTACCTTGCCACCGTACACCCGGCGCCCTCGGGACACGAGAGCGTTTCCGCCCTCATCTCCTGTCTCACCGGCAAGGCGTTGGAGTGGGCCAACGCCGAATGGAGGAGTATAGACGCCGCCACTATCACCTATGCGGAGTTCTCCCGCCGCTTCCGTGCAGTGTTCGACCATCCACCAGAGGGGAAGGCGGCGGGGGAGCGTCTATTCTACCTCCGGCAGGGGATGAGGAGCGCTCAGGAATTTGCGCTGGAGTTCCGGACTCTAGCGGCAGATGCAGGGTGGAATGAGCGGGCCCTCATAGACCACTTCCGTTGCAGCCTCCGGGAGGACGTCTGCAGAGAGTTGGCGTGCAGGGATACTACACTCTCATTTGACCAGTTGGTTGACATGGCCATTCGGCTGGACACCCTGCTCGCTACCCGCGGACGTCCCAGGTGGGGGTCGCCCATTCCACCCTCCAGCGCCTCCGAGCCGAGCCCGATGGAGCTCGGAGAGGTGCTGGCGCTAGAGGAAGGAGAAGAAGGAGCCCGAGGGGGGCCGTCCCCTGCACTAACTGTGGCCGTGGAGGGCACACCGCGGCTAGGTGCTGGGGAGGGTCCCCTGGTGGAGGAGACGGCAGACCACACATTGGGGAGTCCTCCCAGGTGAGTAGGCGCCCCACTTACCCAGAGCTTTCTGTCGTACACATAACTATACCTGTTTGTTTTCCACAGGTTGCACCTCGTTCCCAGCATAAGGCGCTAGTAGATTCAGGCGCAGCTGGGAATTTTGTAGATCGCAAATTCTGTGTAGAGTTAGGGATTCCCCTCCTTCCGGTTGATAATCCTTTCCCTGTACATGCCCTAGATAGTCGTCCGTTAGGATCCGGGTTGATTAGGGAGGTCACAGCACCACTTAGGATGGAGACACAGGGGGGTCATGAGGAGACGATTCAGCTCTATCTGATCGACTCTCCTGCGTATCCGGTGGTACTGGGGCTTCCCTGGTTGATTACCCATGATCCTACTATTTCGTGGCGAGAGAAGGCTCTTAAAGGGTGGTCTGCTCAGTGTGAGGGGCTATGTCTGGGTGTTTCCGTAGGGGCGACCTCGGTGGAGAGTCCGAACCAGATGCCCGCACTGCACATTCCACCTGAGTATGAGGATTTGGCACTCGTGTTTAGCAAGACAAGAGCGGCACGGTTGCCGCCTCATAGACAGGGGGATTGTGCGATAGACCTCCAGGCAGGAGCTGCGCTTCCGCGGAGCCATGTGTATCCTTTGTCACAGGAGGAGAAGAGGGCAATGGAGACATACATTGCCGAGTCTCTGAGACAGGGATACATATGGCCCTCCACTTCACCCGCGTCCTCGAGCTTCTTTTTTGTGAAGAAAAAGGATGGAGGTTTGCGTCCGTGTATTGATTACCGCGGTCTCAATCAGGTGACTGTGAAATATAGTTATCCACTCCCGCTGATTGCGACTATGACGGAGTCATTACACGGGGCACGGTTCTTCACAAAATTGGACCTCAGGAGCGCATATAACTTGGTGCGCATTAGAGAGGGCGATGAATGGAAGACAGCATTTAGTACTACCTCTGGTCATTACGAGTATCTCGTCATGCCATACGGGTTAATGAATGCTCCATCAGTCTTCCAATCCTTTGTAGATGAGATTTTCCGGGACATGCAGGCGCAGGGAGTAGTGGTGTACATAGACGATATTCTGGTATACAGTTCTACCCGGGCCGAGCATGTAGCCCTGGTGCGCAGAGTATTGAGGAGATTGTTGGAGCATGACCTGTATGTCAAAGCCGAGAAATGTCTGTTCTTCCAGGAGTCGGTCTCCTTTTTGGGTTATCAGTTGTCTGCGTCAGGGGTGAGGATGGAGGTTGACCGTGTGTCAGCCGTGCGTAATTGGCAAACCCCAACCACGGTTAAAGAGGTGCAGCAGTTCTTGGGTTTTGCGAATTACTACCGGAGGTTTATCCGGGGTTTTGGACAGGTGGGCAGCTCCCATAACGTCCCTTCTGAAGGGGGGTCCAGTGCGCTTGCGGTGGTCAGCTGAGGCGGACAGGGCTTTTGGGAGACTGAAGGACCTGTTTACCTCGGCTCCAGTGCTGGCGCACCCGGATCCCACTTTACCATTCCAAGTGGAGGTGGACGTGTCTGAAGCCGGTATCAGGGCTGTTCTTTCACAACGGTCCGGCACACCACCTAAACTCCGCCCCTGTGCTTTTTATTCGAAAAAGCTCAGTCCGGCGGAGCGGAATTATGACGTAGGGGACAGGGAGCTGTTAGCCATGGTACAGGCCCTAAAGGTGTGGAGGCATTGGCTTGAGGGGGCTCAACACCCTTTTCTCATTCTGACTGACCACCGTAACCTGGAATACATTCGGGCAGCTAGGAGACTGAATCCTCGCCAGGCTCGGTGGACTATGTTTCTTGCCCGGTTTGTGTTTAAGATCACTTACATCCCTGGGTCCCAGAACGGGAAGGCAGATGCCCCTGTCTCGGCGGTATGACACAGAGGAGAGGTGCGTGGAGCCCACTCCCATACTACCTGAGTCTTGTCTGGTTGCACCGGTGGTATGGGAGGTCGATGCGGAGATCGAGTGGGCATTACGCACCGACCCTAGCCCTCCACAGTGTCCGGTGGGTCGGACATACGTCCCGCTCGAGGTCCGGGATCGGCTGATTTATTGGGCTCACACGTCACCCTCCTCTGGACATCCAGGTATTGGCCGGACAGTGCACTGCCTTAGTACAAAGTACTGGTGGCCAACGTTAGCCAGGGATGTGAGGATTTATGTCTCCTCCTGCTCAGTGTGTGCCCAGTATAAGGCGCCCAGACACTTGCCCAGGGGTAAGTTACAACCCCTGCCCGTTCCACAACGACCCTGGTCTCACCTCTCGGTGGATTTTGTTACCGACCTTCCCTCCTCACAGGGGAATACCACCATCCTGGTCGTTGTGGATCGGTTCTCGAAGGCCTGTCGTCTCCTTCCCCCATGCCGGGTCTTCCTACTGCCCTACAGACCGCTAAGGCTCTATTTACTCACGTCTTCCGGCATTACGGGGTACCCGAGGATATAGTGTCTGATCGAGGCCCCCAGTTTACCTCCAGAGTCTGGAGAGCGTTTATGGAACGGTTGGGGGTTTCGGTGAGCCTTACCTCGGGTTACCACCCGGAGAGTAATGGGCAGGTCGAACGTGTCAACCAGGATGTGGGTAGGTTTCTGAGGTCATATTGCCAGGGCCGGCCGGAGGAGTGGGCGAGATATGTGCCCTGGGCCGAGATGGCACAGAACTCTCTCCGCCACTCCTCCACTAAACTAACCCCTTTCCAGTGTGTGTTAGGGTACCAGCCGGTTCTGGCACCTTGGCATGAGAGCCAGATCGAGGCCCCTGCGGTGGATGAGTGGGTACGGCGCTCGGAGGAGACGTGGAACGCTGCACACATCCATCTGCAGCGGGCCATCCGTCGACAGAAGACGAGCGCCGACCTCCACCGCAGTGAGGGGCCAGTGTACGCACCTGGAGATCGAGTCTGGCTCTCAACCAGAAACCTGCCCCTCCGACCTGCCTTGCCGGAAGCTGGGTCGGCGGTTTGTGGGGCCTTTTAAAGTCCTGAGGAGATTGAAAGAGGTGTGTTACAGGTTACAACTGCCCATTGATTACAAAAATATTAACCCCTCGTTCCATGTGTCTCTCCTCAGGCCGGTGGTAGCTGGTCCACTCCAGGACTTTGAGATAGAAGAGACTCCTCCGCCCCCGTTGGACATCGAGGGGGCTCCGGCGTACACTGTTCGGGCCATCCTAGATTTGAGACGCCGGATGGGGGGTCTCCAATATCTCGTGGAGTGGGAGGGGTACGGCCCGGAGGAGCGGTGCTGGGTGCCGAGGAGGGACATCCTAGACCCGTCTCTTCTGACCGAGTTCCATCGTGGTCATCCTATGCGCCCTGCTCCGCGTCCTCCTGGTCGTCCCCGAGGCCGGGGGCGGGGCGGCGCACGGCTGGAGCCGCGCGTCAAGGGGGGGGGTACTGTCACGGTTTCGGCCGAGGCGGCTCCTTCTCCTTGTTCGGGCAGGCTTCGGCGGTCGTCGTCTCCGGAGTACTAGCTGCCACCGTTCGATGTTTCATGTTTGATTGGTTTTGTCTGTTTGTTACACCTGTTTATTGTTAAGTGTTCATTAGGCACCCTATTTAGTTCTCTTGTGTTTGGTCAGGTGTTGTGTGTAATAGTTCTATTGTCACGTGTTGTTGTTTGGTCCTCTGTTTTGTGCTCTCTTTATTCCGAGTCCTGCACGTTGTGCGTTCTTACTTTGGACAGTCTAGTGTGCGATTGTTTCGCCTGTGGCCTGTTGCCGTGTTTGGCGTGTACTACGGACTTCACTAAAGACATCTGTTTTTTGAATCTCTGTGTCCTGCGTGTGATTCCACGTTCCCACTACACTCAACCCTGACACATGTTCAACCAAATGCTTGTGAAGGACAAGCTTCAGTCCATTACAGGCAGAGCCATGTATTTAAGTAATGATATATTTAGATCTAAATATATGGCTCTGATAACAGGTACACAGAAACAGAGGAACACACGTGCCTCAGAACAGACATGGAGAAGGTAGTATTACCTTCCCTTTAAGAGAGCTAGATCAGCCTCACCAAAGATGGCGGATGAATGAAGATGTCCCACTCAGGCCATTTGCTTTTGAATAAAATGATCAGTTTCAGTCTGCTTAAAGGGGTGGTTCTCCCACAGCCACCAATGCATTAGTAGCTGGGTCTGGTCTACTTAGTTCATTGACTGTACGTGAACCAGAAGAAACCAGAGGTAGATCAGCCTTCCCTTTAAGAAACATTGACTTACTGTGCATGTTGGAAACAGATATGCCTCTGCAGTACCGTCACCCTCTCTTTTGCTCTGTGCTTTATCTGCCGTTCAATAAGCAGAACACAATCATCCATTAAGTTTCTCTACTCTTCCTCTCTCTCTCTCTCCTCTCTCTCTCTCTCTCTCTCTCTCTCTCTCTCTCTCTCTCTCTCTCTCTCTCTCTCTCTCTCTCTCTCTGTGAACGGTTGGTTTTATGCGTAATGAACTTCATGACAGGAAATCAAAATTGTTGCGATTTAATTTGTTTATTTCAGTCTTGTCAATGTGTATTTGAAGTGAACTGATTTGTTTGTTATTGGAATTTCCCACTACTAGATGCCGACAATACTGCTGTAATTCAGGTAATCAAAATCAAATCAAATCAAATGGTATTTGTCACATGCGCCGAATACAACAGGTGTAGACATTACAGTGAAATGCTTACTTACAAGCCCTTACTTACAGTGCAGTTTTAAGAAAAATATGTGTTAAGTAAACAATAGATAAGTAAAAAATAAAAGCAGTAAAGTAACAGTATAAATTACAGTAGCGAGTATTCATCCCACTTGGAGTTGGGGGGTTGAATAGTTATGCACGCTCAAGTTCTGTTTTTTTGTCTTATTTCTTGTTTGTTTCACAATAAAACATATTTTGCATCTTCAAAGTGGTAGGCAAATAGTCCGGGTAGCTGTTCAGGAGTCTTATTGCTTGGGGGTAGAAGCTGTTAAGAAACCTGTTGGACCTAGACTTGGCACTCCGGTACCGCTTGCTGTGCGGTAGCAGAGAGAACAGTCTATGACTAGGGTGGCTGGAGTCTTTGACAATTTTTAGGGCCTTCCTCTGACACCGCCTGGTATAGAGGTCCTGGATGGCAGGAAGCTTGGCTCCAGTGATGTACTGGGCCTTCCTCTGACACCGCCTGGTATAGAGGTCCTGGATGGCAGGAAGCTTGGCTCCAGTGATGTACTGGGCCTTCCTCTGACACCGCCTGGTATAGAGGTCCTGGATGGCAGGAAGCTTGGCTACAGTGATACCGGTGCTTCATCTTATTTTTTCTAACTATTTCTATGGCGGATTCGCTTCCGCAATTTATGGAAGATGACAAAACTTTGGAGATAACAATAGATGGGGAAGTCAAAGATAGGCCAGTGGTTTCCATCTGTGGTGAAATCAAAGATAGGCCAGTGGTTTCCATCTGTGGTGAAGATGGAAACCACTAGCCCCAAGGGTCTCCCGGTCACGGCCGGCTACGACAGAGCCTGGATTCGAACCAGGATCTCTAGTCTCCCGAGTGGCGCAGTGGTCTACGGCACTACATCGCAGTGCTAGCTGTGCCACTAGAGATCCTGGTTCAAATCCAGGCTCTGTCGTAGCCGGCCGTGACCGGGAGACCCTTGGGGCGGCGCACAATTGGCCCAGCGTCGTCTAGGGTAGGGGAGGGAATGGCCGGCAGGGATGTAGCTCAGTTGGTAGAGCATGGCGTTTGCAACACCAGGGTTGTGGGTTCAATTCACACATAATAATGTATGCGCTCACTAAATGTAAGTCGCTCTGGATAAGAGCGTCTGCTAAATGACTAAAATGTAAATGTGAAGTCAAAGATAGGCCAGTGGTTTCCATCTCTAGTGAAGTCAAAGACAGGCCAGTGGTTTCCATCTGTAGTGAAGTCAAAGATAGGCCAGTGGTTTCCATCTCTAGTGAAGTCAAAGATAGGCCAGTGGTTTCCATCTGTGGTGAAGTCAAAGATAGGCCAGTGGTTTCCATCTGTGGTGAAGTCAAAGATAGGCCAGTGGTTTCCATCTGTGGTGAGGTCAAAGATAGGCCAGTGGTTTCCATCTGTGGAAAGTCAAAGATAGACCAGTGGTTTCCATCTGTGATGAAATCAAAGATAGGCCAGTGGTTTCCATCTGTGGTGAAATCAAAGATAGGCCAGTGGTTTCCATCTGTGGTGTAATCAAAGATAGGCCAGTGGTTTCCATCTGTGGTGAAATCAAAGATAGGCCAGTGGTTTCCATCTGTGGTGAAATCAAAGATAGGCCAGTGGTTTCCATCTGTGGTGTAATCAAAGATAGGCCAGTGGTTTCCATCTGTGGTGAAGTCAAAGATAGGCCAGTGGTTTCCATCTGTGGTGAAGTCAAAGATAGGCCAGTGGTTTCCTTCTGTGATGAAATCAAAGATAGGCCAGTGGTTTCCATCTGTGGTGTAATCAAAGATAGACCAGTGGTTTCCATCTGTGGTGTAGTCAAAGATAGACCAGTGGTTTCCATCTGTGGAAAGTCAAAGATAGGCCAGTGGTTCCATCTGTGGTAAAGTGTTCCCTAAATCAATGCTTATGACAAATCCAGGTCCAGGCCTCTGTTATCTAAATGGCCGTGTTAGCACGGGCAGCACCATTGAGGGCTTCGACCATTTTAATGTAGTCAACTGGGTGGGACTTCCATCTTCATTGGCTGGTCCCTCCAGGTGACCCTGATTGAGTCATCAGGAGGGATCAGCCAATCGTTAAGAAGAAAATGGACTACTTTAAAATGGAGATAGCCTCAACTGTGCCATGCTGTCACAGACGTGTTAATGGCACAGATACAAAGGATGAGTCCTCTATCTATCTCTATGGGTTAGCAAGATAGATAGCTATCTAGATAAGGTTAGTATGCTAGCTAGCGAGACTGACAGCTGTCAGTGCCCTATTTGTTGATGTTTACCAATTCCATGTGGAATTTCCCCCACCTAATCTGTGAATATGTATAAGTAGCCTTCGTCAATTTTTGGAGGTGGAACCTAAACGTCCATTTCCTCTCTAGGACAGGAAATGACGTTGAAATAGTGGCGGCAACTTCCTGTGTTGAGGTCCTTTAACTAAGCGTTACAATACTCACACAATGTTAGGAGGGAAAAATAGATGACTGTGTGCAGTAGCCACATTGGTCCAGTAGATGGCGGTGGAACCTTGCAGCATCACAGCCAGGGAATATCCTCCTCCAGCTCTGTATTAAACACAGGAGGCTGCTGAGGGGAGGACGGCTCATCATAATGGCCGGAAACCGAGCCAATGGAAACCATGGAAACCATGTGTTTGACGTATTTGATACCATTCCACGTATTCCGCTCCAGCCAATTACCAAGAGCCCGTCCTCCCCAATTAAGGTGCCACCAACCTCCTGCGGTATCAAAGCTACTATAAATCAAATCTAATTTTTATTTGTCACAAGCTTCGTAGACAACAGGTGTAGACTAACAGTGAAATGCATCCTTTACGGATCCATTTCCAACAATGTAGGGTTCAAGATAAGATCAAGATAAGATCAAAAATAGAAAGTGACACAGTGAATAATTAATATAAATAACGAGTAGAAAATAACATGAATAAATACAGGGAGTAGAAAATAACATGAATATATACAGGGAGTAGAAAATAACATGAATATATACAGGGAGTAGAAAATAACATGAATAAATACAGGGAGTAGAAAATAACATGAATATATACAGGGAGTAAAAAATAACATGAATAAATACAGGGAGTAGAAAATAACATGAATATATACAGGGAGTAGAAAATAACATGAATATATACAGGGAGTAGAAAATAACATGAATATATACAGGGAGTAGAAAATAACATGAATATATACAGGGAGTAGAAAATAACATGAATATATACAGGGAGTAGAAAATAACATGAATATATACAGGGAGTAGAAAATAACATGAATATATACAGGGAGTAGAAAATAACATGAATATATACAGGGAGTAGAAAATAACATGAATATATACAGGGAGTAGAAAATAACATGAATATATACAGGGAGTAGAAAATAACATGAATATATACAGGGAGTAGAAAATAACATGAATATATACAGGGAGTAGAAAATAACATGAATATATACAGGGAGTAGAAAATAACATGAATATATACAGGGAGTAGAAAATAACATGGCAATATACAGGGAGTAGAAAATAACATGAATATATACAGGGAGTAGAAAATAACATGAATAAATACAGGGAGTAGAAAATAACATGAATATATACAGGGAGTAGAAAATAACATGAATATATACAGGGAGTAGAAAATAACATGAATATATACAGGGAGTAGAAAATAACATGAATATATACAGGGAGTAGAAAATAACATGAATATATACAGGGAGTAGAAAATAACATGAATAAATACAGGGAGTAGAAAATAACATGAATATATACAGGGAGTAGAAAATAACATGAATATATACAGGGAGTAGAAAATAACATGAATATATACAGGGAGTAGAAAATAACATGTATACAGTATACTGTAGGTAGGGGTAAAGTGACTAGACAACAGGATAGATAATAGACAGTAGCAGCAGTATACTGTAGGTAGGGGTAAAGTGACTAGACAACAGGATAGATAACAGACAGTAGCAGCAGTATACTGTAGGTAGGGGTAAAGTGACTAGACAACAGGATAGATAATAGACAGTAGCAGCAGTATACTGTAGGTAGGGGTAAAGTGACTAGACAACAGGATAGATAATAGACAGTAGCAGCAGTATACTGTAGGTAGGGGTAAAGGGACTAGACAACAGGATAGATAATAGACAGTAGCAGCAGTATACTGTAGGTAGGGGGGTAAAGTGACTAGGCAACAGGATAGATAATAGACAGTAGCAGCAGTATACTGTAGGTAGGGGTAAAGTGACTAGACAACAGGATAGATAATAGACAGTAGCAGCAGTATACTGTAGGTAGGGGTAAAGGGACTAGACAACAGGATAGATAATAGACAGTAGCAGCAGTATAATGTAGGGAGGGGTAAAGTGACTAGTCTGGTCCAGCGTCGTCCAAGGTAGGGAAGGGTTTGGCCGGCAGCGATGTGGGTTCGTTTCCCACAGGGGGCCAGAATAAAAAAATAAAATATAAAAAAAATAAAAACATGTATGCATTCACTAACTATAAGTCGCTCTGGATAAGAGCGTCTGCTAAATGACTAAAATGTAAAATGTCAATGTAAATGTCTGCGCATGCTCTGAGTACTCGTCCTGGTAATTCGTCTGGCCCTGCTGACTTGTGAATGTTAACCTGTTTAAAGGTCTTATTTTACTCACATCGGCTACGGAGAGCGTGATCACACAGTCATCTGGAACAGCTGGTACTCTCACGCATGTTTCAGTGTTGCTTGCCTCGACGCGAGCATAGAAGTGGTTTAGGTCGTCTGGAAGTCTTGTGTCACTGGGCATCTCGTGGCTGGGTTTCCCTATGTAATCCGTGATAGTTTGCAAGCCCTGCCACATCCGACGAGCGTCAGAGCCGGTGTAGTAGAATTCGATCTTAGTTCTGTATTGACGCTTTGCCTGTTTGATGGTTCGTCGGAGGGCGTAGCGTGATTTCTTATAAGTGTCTGGGTTAGTGTCCCACTCCTTGAAAGCGGCAGCTCTAGCCTTGCAGACGTTGCCTGTAATCCATGGCTTCTGGTTGGGATATGTACGTACGGTCACTGTGGGGACGACGTCGTCGATGCACTTCATAATGAAGCCTGTGACTGATGTGGTAAATTCCTCAATGCCTCACACAATCACTCAGTATGGAAGTGAATGGTTGTGGTGCAGTTTAAACACAATCACATATTAAATTCTCCTCCTCTTGGTCTCCCTCTTCCAGCCGTCTCCCAGCCCTCTTCCTGTAGTTCCTCAATCATTTTCATTGAAAAAACACAGCACAACACAGTATCTTGCAGGTATTCACATAGACCGTGCATTGTTTTAAAGGTAGCAGAGATGGGGAGGTTGTCTGGATAATGTTGTTGATTTATTATTGATCTGGCCAATTCCCACAGACCTGTTTCCATAAACACTGACACTGGGAATCAATAGTCAAGTGCCACGCTCCCCATCTCTATCGCTCATCGTCTGCGGTCTTCTAAACACCGGTCCTGGCAACCCACATTACGCACACCTGGCAACCATCAGTACGCACACCTGGCAACCCACATTACGCACACCTGGCAACCCACATTACGCACACCTGGCAACCCACATTACGCACACCTGGCAACCCACATTACGCACACCTGGCAACCCACATTACGCACACCTGGCAACCCACATTACGCACACCTGGCAACCCACATTATGCACACCTGGCAACCCACATTACGCACACCTGGACTTCATCTCTACCTGGACTACTGCCCCTTTACTTAGCCCTCAGTAGCCTCAGTCTTCAGGCAGTTTGCGGTCGTGTTCAGCACGCAGTTCCTGCTTTGTTCATTTGCCTTTCGTCATTGTTATTAAACTCTCCTCCTGCTTCCTGAATCCCTGCATATATACGTGACATCAAGATTCAACATGCCTGGTGACAACTTTATCCTCTGTTGACCTCTCATAAAGCTAAATGCAAACTTCTGAGATTCACCCACTGTATTTGGATACTGCAGAGTGTTGGGGAATAGCAAAGTTGATTAATATTATGTCTTGGCCAAGCTGGATGAGGGCAGTGTCAAAGTTATACCCTGCACTTTTCATAGAAATACCTTATTCTCCATCTCTCTCCTCTCTCTCTCTCCCTCTTCTTCACCCCTCCCTCTCTCTCTCCCTCTCTCTCTCCTCTCTCCCCCCCTCTCTCTCTCTCTCTCTCTCCTCTCTCTCTCTCTCCCTCTTCTTCACCCCTCCCTCTCTCTCTCCTCTCTCCCCCCTCTCTCTCTCTCTCTCTCTCTCCTCTCTCTCTCTCTCCCTCTTCTTCACCCCTCCCTCTCTCTCTCCTCTCTCTCTCTCCCTCTTCTTCACCCCTCACTCTCTCTCTCCCTCTCTCTCTCTCCTCTCTCCCCCTCTCCCTCTCTCTCTCCTCTCTCCCCCTCTCCCTCTCTTCTCTCTCCTCTCTCCCCCTCTCCCTCTCTTCTCTCTCTCTCCATCTAGCCTACCTGAGCCTGCTCTCTGAGTCCCTATTACTATGTTATCTCTGTAGATCACAATTAGCTAGATTTAGTCCAACATCCCATTAAATATCTCTCATTGTCACATCATTTCCTCTCTCTCTCTCTCTCTCTCTCTCTCTCTCTCTCTCTCTCTCTCTCTCTCTCTCTCTCTCTCTCTCTCTCTCTCTCTCTCTCTCTCCCCTCTCTCTCTCTCTCTCTCTCTCTCTCTCTCTCTCTCTCTCTCTCTCTCTCTCTCTCCCTCTCTCTCTCTCTCTCTCCTCTCTCTCTCTCTCCCTCTTCTTCACCCCTCCCTCTCTCTCTCCTCTCTCTCTCTCCCTCTTCTTCACCCCTCCCTCTCTCTCTCCCTCTCTCTCTCTCCTCTCTCCCCCTCTCCCTCTCTCTCTCCTCTCTCCCCCTCTCCCTCTCTCTCTCCTCTCTCCCCCTCTCCCTCTCTTCTCTCTCCTCTCTCCCCCTCTCCCTCTCTTCTCTCTCTCTCCATCTAGCCTACCTGAGCCTGCTCTCTGAGTTCCTATTACTATGTTATCTCTGTAGATCACAATTAGCTAGATTTAGTCCAACATCCCATTAAATATCTCTCATTGTCACATCATTTCCTCTCTCTCTCTCTCTCTCTCTCTCTCTCTCTCTCTCTCTCTCTCTCTCTCTCTCTCTCCCTCTATCTCTCTCTCTCTCTCTCTCTCTCTCTCCCTCTCTCTCTCTCTCTCTCTCTCTCTCTCTCTCTCTCTCTCTCTCCCTCTCTCTCTCTCTCTCTCTCTCTCTCTCTCTCTCTCTCTCTCTCTCTCTCTCTCTCTCTCTCTCTCTCTCTCCTATAGTACAAGTGAACACAGACACTGGACAGAGGAAGATTGGAAAAAAAGTATTATGGACAGACAAATCGAATTTTGAGATGTTCGGATCACAAAGAAGAACATTTGTGAGACGCAGAACAAATGCTTGATGCCATCTGTCAAGCAATGTGGAGGCAATGTTATGGTCTGGGGGTGCTTTGGTGGTGGTAAAATGGGAGATTTGTACCGTGTAAAAGGGATCTTGAAGAAGGAAGGCTATCACTCCATTTTGCAACGCCATGCCATACCCTGTGGATGGCGCTTGATTGGAGCCAATTTCCTCCTACAACAGGACAATGACCCAAATCATAGCTCCAAACTATTCAAGATCTATTTAGGGAAGAAGCAGTCAGCTGGTATTCTGTCTATAATGGGGTGGCCAGCACAGTCACCGGATCTCAACCCTATTGAGCTGTTGTGGGAGCAGCTTGATCGTATGGTACATAAGAAGTGCCCATCAAGCCAATCCAACTTGTGGGAGGTGCTTCAGGAAGCATGAGGTGAAATCTCTTCAGATTACCTCAACAAATTGACAACTAGAATGCCAAAGGTCTGCAAGGCTGTAATTGCTGCAAATGGAGGATTATTTGACGAAAGCAAAGTTTGAAGGACACAATTATTATTTCAATTACAAATCATTATTTCTAACCTTGTCAATGACTACATGTCCTATGCATTTTGCTATATTTCCTATTCAAACTAATTTCATGTATGTTTTCATGGAAAACAAGGACATTTCTAAGTGACCCCAAACTTTTGAACGGTAGTGTATATATATATATTTTTATGAACATTTGTATTTGGCTTTACTGCTTTTAGCCCATACAAATGCATTGAATAACATATTCAATACATGTAAAAAAAAAAATATTTGTACTTTTTTAGCAGACGCTCTCATCCAGAGTGAGTGCATACATTATTTTTTTCATACTGGTCCCCCGTGGGAAACAAACCCACAACCCACAACCCTGGCGTTGCAAACTGAGCTACACGGGACTACACCACCCAAAATAATCTAAAGGAAGTCTGTTCTGAAGTTTCTGTCCAGATATAAGAAAGATCAGGAAACATTTCAAAGTGTTTTTTTCCTCATGTACTTTTTCCCCTTATTTTTTACACGAAACAGTCTCCTAATACAGTTGAAGTTGGAAGTTTACACACTTAGGTTGGAGTCATTAAAACTTGTTTTTCAACCACAAATGTCTTGTTAACAAACTGTAGTTTTGGAAAGTCGGTTAGGACATCTACTTTGTGCATGACACAAGTAATTTTTCCAACAATTGTTTACAGACAGATTATTTCACTTTACATACATACACTAAGTTGACTGTGCATTTAAACAGCTTGGAAAATTCCAGACAATGATGTCATGGCTTTAGAAGCTTCTGATAGGCTAATTGACATCATTTGAGTCAATTGGAGGTGTACCTGTGTACCAGTGGCCTACCTTCAAACTCAGTGCCTCTTTGCTTGACATCATGGAAAAAAAATAATAATCAGCCAAGACAAAATGGTAGACCTCCACAAGTCTGGTTCATCCTTTGGAGCAATTTCCAAACGCCTGAAGGTACCACGTTCATTTGTACAAACAATAGTACGCAAGTATAAACACCATGGGACCACGCAGCCGTCATACCGCTCAGGAAGGATACACGTTCTGTCTCCTAGAGATGAACGTACTTTGGTGCGAAAAGTGCAAATCAATCCCAGAACAACAGCAAAGGACCTCGTGAAGATGCATGGAGGAAACAGGTACAAAAGTATCTATATCCACAGTAAAACAAGTCCTATATCGACATAACCTGAATGGCCGCTCAGCAAGGAAGAAGCCACTGCTCCAAAACCGCCATAGAAAAGCCAGACTACGGTTTGCAACTGCACATGGGGACAAAGATCGTACTTTTAGGAGAAATGTCCTCTGGTCTGATGAAACAAAAATGGAACTGTTTGGCCAGAATGTCCATTGTTATGTTTGGAGGAAAAAGGGGAGCTTGCAAGCCGAAGAACACCATCCCAACCGTGAAGCACGGGGGTGGCAGCATCATGCTGTGGGGTTGCGTTGCTGCAGGAGGGACTGGTGCACTTCACAAAATAGATGGCATCATGAGGAAGGAAAATTATGTGTATATATTGAAGCAACATCTCAAGACATCAGTCAGGAAGTTAAAGCTTGGTCGCAAATTGGTCTTCCAAATGCTTCCCCAAGCATACTTCCAAAGTTGTGGCAAAATGGCTTAAGGACAACAGTCAAGGTATTGGAGTGGCCATCACAAAGCCCTGACCTCAATCCTATAAAACATTTGTGGGCAGAACTGAAAAAGTGTGTGCGAGCAAGGACGCTTACAGACCTGACTCAGTAACACCAGCTCTATCAGGAGGAATGGGCCAACATTCACCCAACTTATTGTGGGAAGCTTGTGACCTAAGAAAGGGCATTTTTATTAGGATTAAATGTCAGGAATTGTGAAAAACTGAGTTTAAAGGTATTCGGCTAAGGTGTATGTAAACTTCCAACTTCAACTGTATACAGTGGGGAAAAAAGTATTTAGTCAGCCACCAATTGTGCAAGTTCTCCCACTTAAAAAGATGAGAGAGGCCTGTAATTTTCATCATAGGTACACGTCAACTATGACAGACAAATTGAGGAAAAAAAATCCAGAAAATCCCATTGTAGGATTTTTAATGAATTTATTTGCAAATTATGGTGGAAAATAAGTATTTGGTCACCTACAAACAAGCAAGATTTCTGGCTCTCACAGACCTGTAACTTCTTCTTTCAGAGGCTCCTCTGTCCTCCACTCGTTACCTGTATTAATGGCACCTGTTTGAACTTGTTATCAGTATAAAATACACCTGTCCACAACCTCAAACAGTCACACTCCAAACTTCACAATGGCCAAGACCAAAGAGCTGTCAAAGGACACCAAAAACAAAATTGTAGACCTGCACCAGGCTGGGAAGACTGAATCTGCAATAGGTAAGCAGCTTGGTTTGAAGAAATCAACTGTGGGAGCAATTATTAGGAAATGGAAGACATACAAGACCACTGATAATCTCCCTCGATCTGGGGCTCCACGCAAGATCTCACCCCGTGGGGTCAAAATGATCACAAGAACGGTGAGCAAAAATCCCAGAACCACACGGGGGGACCTAGTGAATGACCTGCAGAGAGCTGGGACCAAAGTAACAAAGCCAACCATCAGTAACACACTACGCCGCCAGGGACTCAAATCCTGCAGTGCGAGACGTGTCCCCCTGCTTAAGCCAGTACATGTCCAGGCCCGTCTGAAGTGCATTTGGATGATCCAGAAGAGGATTGGGAGAATGTCATATGGTCAGATGAAACCAAAATATAACTTTTTGGTAAAAACTCAACTCGTCATGTTTGGAGGACAAAGAATGCTGAGATGCATCCAAAGAACACCATACCTACTGTGAAGCATGGGGTTGGAAACATCATGCTTTGGGGCTGTTTTTCTGCAAAGGGACCAGGACGACTGATCCGTGTAAAGGAAAGAATGAATGGGGCCATGTATCGTGAGATTTTGAGTGAAACCCTCCTTCCATCAGCAAGGGCATTGAAGATGAAACGTGGCTGGGTCTTTCAGCATGACAATGATCCCAAACACACCGCCCGGGCAACGAAGGAGTGGCTTCGTAAGAAGCATTTCAAGGTCCTGGAGTGGCCTAGCCAGTCTCCAGATCTCAACCCCATAGAAAATCTTTGGAGGGAGTTGAAAGTCTGTGTTGCCCAGCGACAGCCCCAAAACATCACTGCTCTAGAGGAGATCTGCATGGAGGAATGGGCCAAAATACCAGCAACAGTGTGTGAAAACCTTGTGAAGACTTACAGAAAACGTTTGACCTGTGTCATTGCCAACAAAGGGTATATAACAAAGTATTGAGAAACTTTTGTTATTGACCAAATACTTATTTTCCACCATCATATGCCAATAAATTCATTAAAAATCCTACAATGTGATTTTCTGGATTTTTTTTTCTCATTTTGTCTGTCATAGTTGACGTGTACCTATGATGAAAATTACAGGCCTCTCTCATCTTTTTAAGTGGGAGAACTTGCACAATTGGTGGCTGACTAAATACTTTTTTTCCCCACTGTATGTATATACTTCTAGGGGTCTTAAAATTCTAAATCAAATAGCAAAATGATCCTTCGTATGACCTTCTTAAAACAATTCCATATAGCTTAGACTGTAATGGTTTAGCAAATATTCAACCTTGTTCAGCACAGAAACATGGTAATTAACCACAATTACCATAATTGAGCCTGTTTTTTTCAGGCTCGTACAGAGACTTATCAGAGAGGAAGAAGCGAAGCGATAGGTTTTACATACCAAAATCTGTCGCCTGCTTTCCCTCCTTTGGGACAACAACTCCCATTGTTAGAACGGAAACATGAGCATCTCTTCATTATATACGGATCTCTGGACCGACACACTTTCACGCCTGCTACGTTAGGTGAGATACACACAGACCACACGAGAGGGGAATTAATGTACACAACACAACGACAAGAGGGACAGAGACAGTTGGTGAAAGTATGCCTTCTTTACTTTGAAGAACAAGTCAAATGATTTAATCAAACTAAATAAATCACACAACTGAAATATTGTATTATTCAGTCATTTACTATTGTTCTATTGATGTCTACCCAATGTGGACCTGACAGAGAATATAGAATATTTTTTAATGTTTTGGCAATTGAATGTTCACTGTTTTGGGCTTTGGAATTTCGATTAAAAAGCTCTAAAATCATTGTAATGTCATTATATCATAATGCATTTAATGTTGTTTTTTTAAATATCAAAACCGACCCCAAAAAGCACTAATCGCTCAGCACTACCCCCGGTCTCCCTCGCCTTTTGATAAATTGTCCTCTGCTCTCACACCTCCTCAAACCCCTCACCCCTCTCTCACACCTCCTCAACCCCCTCACCCCTCTCTCACACCTCCCCAATCCCTCACCCCTCTCTCACACCTCCTCAACCCCCTCACCCCTCTCTCACACCTCCTCAACCCCCTCACCCCTCTCTCACACCTCCTCAACCCCCTCACCCCTCGCTCACACCTCCTCAAACCCCTCACCCCTTCTCTCACACCTCCTCAACCCCCTCACCACCTCTCTCACACCTCCTCAACCCCCTCACCCCTCTCTCACACCTCCTCAACCCCCTCACCCCTTCTCTCACACCTCCTCAACCCCCTCACCCCTGCTCTCACACCTCCTCAACCCCCTCACCCCCTCTCTCACACCTCCTCAACCCCCTCACCCCTTCTCTCACACCTCCTCAACCCCCTCACCCCTCTCTCACACCTCCTCAACCCCCTCACCCCTCTCTCACACCTCCTCAACCCCCTCACCCCTCTCTCACACCTCCTCATCCCCAACACCCCTTCTCTCACACCTCCTCAACCCCCTCACCCCTTCTCTCACACCTCCTCAACCCTCAACTACTGTCATCTCCCCCTGTTTCCACAGCCTGTCTCTTCACTTTAGGCAACGGTCTCTACTCTCTGTAATTGCCAGTCAAATCCCCCTTCCATCTGAAACCATCTGAAGCCTCCAGACGTGGCGTTGTTTGGTGTGGGTCCCCACTGGGGATGAACTGACTGCCATGCCTGAATTCTCTCTGTCTCTCTGCTGTCACTACATTTAAAAGCTGCTTTGCCCTTCAGGTCCATCGTAGTTGTAAACCCTGTCTTAATGTAATAACTCCTTCAGTGCCTTCTCTCTGTCTCTCTGGGGTTTCCAATAATGACTCCATGTTTTTTTAAATGATGGCTCTGAGCCCTAAGGCTGCCCTTACACATGTGACGGGCATAATAATAATATGCCATTTAGCAGACGCTTTTATCCAAAGCGACTTACAGTCATGTGCGCATACATTTTTACGTATGGGTGGTCCCCGGGGATCGAACCCATTACCCTGGCGTTACAAGCGCCGTGCTCTACCAATTGAGCTACAGAGGACCATGTTGTATGTTCTGCAACATATTAATCTGTCCTTAGACAGGTCTGAGAAAAAAATGTCTAATGATGAATCAGGTACAGATGGACCTCTGACTTAATATAAAGTTGAAGTTGGAAGTTTACATACACCTTAGCCAAATACATTTAAACTCCGTTTTTCACAATTCCTGACATTTAATCCTAGTAAAAACGCCCTGTCTTAGGTCAGTTAGGATCACCACTTTATTTTAAGAATGTGAAATGTCAGAATAATAGTAGAGAGAATGATTTATTTCAGCTTTTATTTATTTAATCACATTCCCAGTGGGTCAGAAGTTTACATACACTCAATTAGTATTTGGTAGCATTGCCTTTAAATTGTTTAACTTTGGTCAAACGTTTCGGGTAGCCTTCCACAAGCTTCCTACAATACGTTGGGTGAATTTTGTCCCATTCCTTCTGACAGAGCTGGTGTAACTGAGTGGTTTGTAGGCCTCCTTGCACGCACACGCTTTTTCAGTTTTGCCCACACATTTTCTATAGGATTGAGGTCAGGGCTTTGTGATGGCCACTCCAATACCTTGACTTTGTTGTCCTTAAGCCATTTTGCTACAACTTTGGAAGTCTGCTTTGGGTCATTGTCAATTGGGAAGACCCATTTACGACCAAGCTTTAACTTCCTGACTGATGTCTTGAGATGTTGCTTCAATATATCCACATAATTTTCCTTCCTCATGATGCCATCTATTTTGTAAAGTGCACCAGTCCCTCCTGCAGCAAAGTACCGCCACAGCATGATGCTGCCACCCCCGTGCTTCACGGTTGGGATGGTGTTCTTCGGCTTGCTACCATCCACCTTTTCCCTCCAAACATAACGATGGTCATTATGGCCAAACAGTTCTATTTTTGTTTCATCAGACCAGAGGACATTTCTCCAAAAAGTACGATCTTTGTCCCCATGTGCAGTTGCAAACCGTAGTCTGGCTTTTTTATGGCGGTTTTGGAGCAGTGGCTTCTTCCTTGCTGAGCGGCCTTTCAGGTTATGTCGATATAGGACTCGTTTTACTGTGGATATAAATACTTTTGTACCTGTTTCCTCCAGCATCTTCACGAGGTCCTTGCTGTTGTTCTGGGATTGATTTGCACTTTTCACATCAAAGTGCGTTCATCTCTAGGAGACAGAACGTGTCTCCTTCCTGAGCGGTATGACGGCTGCGTGGTCCCATGGTGTTTATACTTGCGTACTATTGTTTGTACAGATTAACGTGGTACCTTCAGGCGTTTGGAAATTGTTCCCAAGGATGAACCAGACTTGTGGAGGTCTGCCTTTTTATTTCTGAGGTCTTGGCTGATTTCTTTTGATTTTCCCAAAGAGGCAGTAAGTTTGAAGGTAGGCCTTGAAATATATCCACAGGTACACCTCCAATTGACTCAAATGATGTAAATTAGCCTATCAGAAGCTTCCAAAGCCATGACATCATTGTCTGGAATTTTCCAAGCTGTTTGAAGGCACAGTCAACTTAGTGTATGTAAACTTCTGACCCACTGTGTCACGGATTCTGCCGAGACTGCTCCTCCTCCTGGTTCGGGCAGGCTTCGGCGTTTGCCGTCCCCGGAGTACTAGCTGCCACCGCTCTATGTTTCGTAGTGTGATTGCTTTTGTCTGTCGTTTACACCTGTGTCCATTTGTGTGTTGATTACTTGTCTTATAAGTTCCTTGTTTTGCATTAGTCTGATTGTGTGTTGTTATTTTCTGCCTGTCGTGCAGAGCTGCGTGTCTGCACTCTGTCTTTGTTTGGGATTATTGTTTACGCGTGTTTGCGTAATTGCCTCGCCTCCGTCTGTTTTCGAGGTCGTGTTTTGTTTGTTGCTCTTTGGACTATTAAAGTCTTTTGGACGTATCCTCTGTGTCCTGCGCCTGACTCCTCCACCACATCCACATCGGAACTACTGACAGAACAACACACCTAACTATGGAGTCAGCAGGAACAGCGGCGGCACCCGAATCCCTGGAAGACCGGATCAGCTACCAAGACACCATGATCCGGCAACTTGGGGCCGCCATGGACGAGGTGTCCAACACTCTGCGCCGGTTGGTGACTCGAGAGGTGCCCACGCACTCTTACACCATCCCATCACCAACGGCCAGTCCTCCTCTCTCAGCACCGGAACCCAGTGGCATTCGGCTCTCCGAGGGCATATGACGGTTCTGCAGCCGGGTGTCAGGGATTCCTCCTGCAGGTGGAACTCTACCTGGCCTCCATACACCCGGCGCCCTCGGGATACGAGAGCGTCTCCGCCCTCATCTCCTGTCTATCCGGCAAGGCGTTGGAGTGGGCCAACGCCGAATGGAGGGGAATAGACGCCGCTACCATCACCTACGCGGAGTTCTCCCGCCGCTTTAGGGCTGTCTTCGATCATCCACCTGAGGGGAAAGCGGCGGGAGAGCGTCTGTTCCACCTCCGACAGGGGAAGAGGAGCGCACAGGAGTTCGCACTGGAGTTCCGGACGCTAGCGGCGGATGCGGGGTGGAATGAGAGGGCCCTCATCGACCACTACCGGTGTAGCCTACGAGAGGACGTTCGTCGTGAGCTGGCCTGCAGGGACACCAACCTGTCGTTCGACCAGTTGGTGGACATTTCCATCCGTCTAGACACCCTGCTGGCTACCCGCGGACGTCCCAAGTGGGGGTCGTCCATTCCACCCTCCAGCACCTCCGAGCCGATTCCCATGGAGCTCGGTGGTGCTGGCGCTAGAGAGAGGAGGAGAGAGAACCCGAGGGGGGCCATCCCCTGCACCAACTGTGGTCGTGGAGGACACACCGCGGCCAGGTGCTGGGGAGGGTCTCCTGGGAGAGGGGACAACAGGTCACGCACTGGGGAGTTATTTCAGGTGAGTAGGCGCCCCACTTACCCAGAGCTTTCTGTTGGTCACATGAGTATTCCTGTGAGATTTCCACAGGTGGCACCTCATTCCCAGCATAAGGCGCTAGTAGATTCAGGCGCAGCTGGGAACTTTATTGATCTGGCATTTTGTTGTAGGTTAGGAATTCCCCTTCGGCCGGTAGAAGCTCCATTTCCTGTCCACGCCTTAGACAGCCGGCCGTTGGGGTCGGGCCTGATCAGGGAGGTCACAGCACCACTGACGATGACGACGCAGGGGGGTCATGAGGAGATCATTCCGTTTTATCTGATTGACTCTCCTGCGTACCCCGTGGTGTTGGGGCTTCCCTGGTTAAGCACCCATGATCCTACCATTGCGTGGCAACAGAGGGCTCTTATGGAGTGGTCTGCCCAGTGTGTAGGGAGATGTCTAGGTGTTTCCGTAGGGGCGACCTCGGTAGAGAGTCCGAACCAAGTGCCCGCACTGCGCATTCCCCCTGAGTATGAGGACTTAGCACTTGTGTTCAGCAAATCGAGGGCAACACGGCTACCTCCTCATAGACAGGGGGACTGTGCGATAAATCTCCGAACAGGAGCGGCTATTCCACGGAGTCGTGTGTATCCCCTGTCTCAAGAGGAGACAGCGGCTATGGAGACTTACATAGCCGAGTCCTTGGCACAGGGATACATACGGTCCTCCACTTCCCCGGTTTCCTCAAGTTTCTTCTTTGTGAAGAAGAAGGACGGGGGATTGCGCCCGTGTATTGATTACCGTAGTCTCAATCAGATCACAGTTAAGTACAGTTACCCACTTCCACTGATTGCGACTATGACGGAATCGTTACGCGGAGCGCAGTTCTTCACAAAGTTGGATCTCAGGAGCGCGTACAATCTGGTGCGCATTAGGGAGGGGGATGAATGGAAAACAGCATTTAGCACCACCTCGGGTCATTACGAGTATCTCGTCATGCCATACGGGTTAATGAATGCTCCTTCAGTCTTCCAATCCTTTGTTGACGAGATTTTCCGGGACATGCATGGTCAGGGTGTGGTAGTGTACATCGACGACATCCTAGTGTATTCTTCTACACGAGCCGAGCATGTAGCCCTGGTGCACCGAGTGTTGAGAAGACTGTTGGAGCATGACTTGTATGTCAAGGCAGAGAAATGTCTGTTCTTCCAGGAGTCCGTCTCCTTTTTGGGTTATCGGTTGTCCGCGTCTGGTGTGGAGATAGAGGTAGACCGTGTATCGGCCGTGCATAATTGGCAAACTCCAACCACTGTAAAAGAGGTGCAGCAGTTCTTGGGTTTTGCTAATTACTACCGGAGGTTTATTCGGGGTTTTGGACAAGTTGCAGCTCCCATTACGTCCCTGCTAAAGGGGGGTCTGGTTCGTTTGCAGTGGTCGGCTGAGGCGGACAGGGCATTTGTCAAACTGAAGAACCTGTTCACCTCGGCCCCGGTGCTGGCGCATCCGGATCCCTCTTTACCATTCCAAGTAGAGGTAGACACGTCCGAGACCGGTATTGGGGCAGTCCTGTCACAACGGTCCGGCACGCCACCTAAACTCCGCCCCTGTGCGTTCTACTCCAAGAAGCTCAGCTTGGCGGAGCGCAACTATGACGTTGGGGACAGGGAGCTGTTAGCCGTAGTCCAGGCCCTAAAGGTGTGGAGGCATTGGCTTGAGGGGGCTCAACACCCTTTCCTCATTCTGACTGATCACCGTAACCTGGAGTACATCCGGGCAGCTAGTAGATTGAACCCTCGCCAGGCTAGGTGGAACATGTTCCTAACCCGGTTTGTTTTTAAGATCACATACATCCCAGGGTCCCAGAATGGTAAGGCAGACGCCCTGTCCCGGCGGTATGACACAGAGGAGAGGTCCAACGAGCCTACTTCCATACTGCCGGAGTCTTGTTTGGTGGCTCCGGTGGTATGGGAGGTCGATGCGGAAATCGAGCGGGCACTGCGTACCGACCCTACTCCCCCCGAGTGTCCTGTGGGGCGGACGTACGTTCCGCTCGAGGTTCGTGATCGTCTTATTTATTGGGCTCATACATCACCCTCCTCTGGACATCCAGGTATTGGCCGGACCGTGCACTGTCTTAGCATGAAATACTGGTGGCCAACATTAGCTAAGGATGTGAGGGTTTATGTCTCCTCCTGCTCGGTGTGTGCCCAGTGTAAGGCGCCTAGACATTTGCCCAGGGGTAAGTTACATCGCCTGCCTGTTCCACAACGACCATGGTCCCACCATCGGTGGATTTTGTAACCGACCTACCCCCCTCCCAGGGGAATACCACCATTTTGGTCGTTGTGGATCGGTTTTCCAAGGCCTGTCGTCTCCTTCCAATGCCGGGTCTCCCTACTGCCCTACAAACCGCTGAGGCCCTATTTACCCATGTGTTCCGGCACTATGGGGTCCCCGAGGATATTGTGTCTGACCGAGGTCCCCAGTTCACCTCCAGAGTTTGGGGGGCGTTCATGGAACGATTGGGGGTCTCGGTAAGCCTTACATCGGGGTACCACCCAGAGAGCAATGGGCAGGTGGAACGTGTCAACCAGGATGTGGGTAGGTTTTTGAGGTCCTATTGCCGGGACCAGCCGGAGGAGTGGTCTAGGTTCATCCCCTGGGCAGAGATGGCCCAGAACTCTCTATGCCACTCCTCCACCAATTTAACACCTTTCCAGTGTGTTTTAGGTTATCAGCCGGTCCTGGCACCATGGCACGAGAGCCAGATCGAGGCCCCTGCGGTGGACGAGTGGATTCGGCGCTCGGAGGAGACGTGGGACGCTGCCCATGTCCATCTGCAGCGTGCCATCCGTCAACAGAAGGCGAGCGCCGATCGCCACCGCAGTGAGGGACCGGTGTACGCACCGGGAGATCGAGTCTGGCTCTCGACTCGAAACCTGCCCCTCCGCCTGCCCTGCCGGAAGCTGGGTCGGCGGTTTGTGGGGCCCTTCAAAGTCCTGAGAAGATTGAACGAGGTGTGTTACAGGTTACAACTGCCTATAGAGTACAAAAATATTAACCCCTCGTTCCATGTGTCTCTTCTCAGGCCGGTGGTAGCTGGCCCACTCCAAGAAGATGAGATAGGAGAGACCCCTCCGCCCCCTTTGGACATCGAGGGGGCCCCGGCGTACAGGGTCCGGACCATCTTGGACTCGAGGCGCCGGATGAGTCGTCTCCAGTATCTCGTGGAGTGGGAGGGGTACGGTCCGGAGGAACGGTGCTGGGTGCCCAGGAGGGACATACTCGATCCATCCCTCCTGACTGAGTTCCACCGTGGGCATCCCACGCGCCCGGGTCCGCGTCCTCCTGGCCGTCCCCGAGGCCGGGGTCGGCGCACGGCTGGAGCCGCACGTCAAGGGGGGGGTACTGTCACGGATTCTGCCGAGACTTCTCCTCCTCCTGGTTCGGGCAGGCTTCGGCGTTTGCCGTCCCCGGAGTACTAGCTGCCACCGCTCTATGTTTCGTAGTGTGATTGCTTTTGTCTGTCGTTTACACCTGTGTCCATTTGTGTGTTAATTACTTGTCTTATAAGTTCCTTGTTTTGCATTAGTCTGATTGTGTGTTGTTATTTTCTGCCTGTCGTGCAGAGCTGCGTGTCTGCACTCTGTCTTTGTTTGGGATTATTGTTTACGCATGTTTGCGTAATTGCCTCGCCTCCGTCTGTTTTCGAGGTCGTGTTTTGTTTGTTGCACTTTGGACTATTAAAGTCTTTTGGACGTATCCTCTGTGTCCTGCGCCTGACTCCTCCACCACATCCACATCGGAACTACTGACACACTGGAATTGTGATACAGTGAATTATAAGTGAAATAATCTGTCTGTAAACAATTGTTGGAAAAATGACTTGTGTCATGCACAAAGTAGATGTCCTAACCGACTTGCCAAAACTATAGTTTGTTAACAAGAAATTTGTGGAGTGGTTAAAAAAATGAATTTTAATGACTCCAACCTAAGTGTATGTAAACTTCCGACTTCAACTGTATATAGTTGGTGACAATAGTGTCCCAAATGGTGCCCTATTCCCTATTTGGTGCACTACTCTTGACCAGAACCCTATGGGCCCGGTCAAAATAAGTGCACTACACAGAATAGGAAATAGGGTGCCATTTGGGAAGCAGTCCCTTACTGTGTTATCGAGAACATTTCAGACACATCAGACAGCGCTTGGAGGTCCCAATACCACTCCACAGCTGGAGGCACACTGCACATGGAGCAAAAACAGGGTGGCATCCCAAAATGGCACCCTATTTCCTATATAGTGCACTACTTTTGACCATGGCCCAGAAGGTATATAGTATACTATATAAGGAATAGGCTACCATTCGGGAAGCAGCACAGGTTATTAATAAAGTGGGTAATGAAATAATGAAATACTTACTGAAGACATGGCTGCTTTTAGTTGTTTAGCGCTGGAGGCGTTTATCTTCGCTGTATCTGTCCTTGTTCCTTTGATTTGATTATTTCACATTATTACTTCATATTATTATAAACGTGATAAATCAAATCATGAACATTATCATAAACACACACAAATATATTGTTTCGCCTAAGGAGGCTGTGGTAATTTAATTACAACTACAGTATGTGGTAGAAGGTTCATTTCTCCCTGGATCTGTCACAAATGGCACCCTACTCCCTAAGTAGTGCACTACTTTGAGCAGAGCCCTGTGAGCCCTGGTCAACATGTAGGGAATAGGGTCTTTATCTTTACTGTCCTCTATTCTCTGCTCCTCCTTCAGTCCTGTTTCCTGTTTACTTTCTGTTCCCACCAGCCATTGGTTGTTTACTTTCTGTTCCCACCAGCCATTGGTTGTTTACTTTCTGTTCCCACCAGCCATTGGTTGTTTCCTTTCTGTGCCCACCAGCCATTGGCTGTTTCCTTCCTGTTCCCACCAGCCATTGGTTGTTTCCTTCCTGTGCCCACCAGCCATTGGTTGTTTACTTTCTGTTCCCACCAGCCATTGGTTGTTTACTTTCTGTGCCCACCAGCCATTGGTTGTTCACTTTCTGTTCCCACCAGCCATTGGTTGTTTACTTTCTGTTCCCACCAGCCATTGGTTGTTCACTTTCTGTTCCCACCAGCCGTTGGTTGTTTATGTTTTGCACCAAGAGAGATGGAAAGTGGCGACACGGGATGTACATGCACGCACACACGCACACACACACACACACACACACACACACACACACACACACACACACACACACACACACACGGATGTGTGTAAGCATTTATTTTGTCTTCATAAACAATAGGTTGTATCTGCAGATCAGTGTGAGAGCAGGGTTCTGCCTCTAAGCCTGTTGGGTTAGCCAGACAGCCAGCAAACCCACAACACAGCTGTCAAGACGTCCTGATACACACACACTGTCTGGATTGGGAATGTGTGGGAAGGTCGGCCAAACACACTGTCTGGATTGGGAATGTCTGGAAAGGTCGGCCAAACACACTGTCTGGATTGGGAATGTCTGGAAAGGTCGGCCAAACACACTGTCTGGATTGGGAATGTCTGGGAAGGTCGGCCAAACACACTGTCTGGATTGGGAATGTCTGGGAAGGTCGGCCAAACACACTGTAGTACAGACAGTGGAGAAAACATGTGGGTTTGATGTAGTCCAGTAGTGGGATTGACAAATAGTTTCATATATATCTGAATGTATATGTGTATTATTAATAAATACATGTATGAAGTGAAAAACGTGCTTTTGTCTGAAGCCAAAAAAAAGACAGGAAATTAAATGGCGAATGTGACCTATGCACTAATGGGGCTTTTAAGCATAAGCAACAGATGTACTCACATTGGATGGGTTGATTAGGATTCAAACCTTCTCTGAAACAGCCTAATACATGCAGTTAGAATAGGTTTACCCCATTAATGTACTTGATAATGTAAACTCGTTTTTTCCCTGCAAGACACACACACACAATCTGCCATCTGGGAAGCTGTTCAATGTTCCTAATCTTTGATATATATCCATTGGTTCTTAAAGGGGCAATCTGCAGTTTAAACAACAACCAAGCCTGACACCCAGCCACTATTTTGGTAAAAGGCTGAAGAATTGGGGGTGGAGAAATGTAACCACTTTCAAATTCATTCAAAATGACAATCTTAACCATATTCAGAGGCTAAACAGTGTTTGTTTATGAACGATTGAGTAGAACAATCATGTATTTTTATTTCTGATGGTGTATGACAAATGGACTAAGCTCATGAGGCATTTATTATATATGTTATATTCTTTAAGAATCAATGGATGTGTGTAAATAATTTAAAAGTAAAATCATTTATGAAAGAATCACAGACTGACCCTTTAAATACTATAACGTATGTCTCAAGAGCATAGCATAACTATCTTACCCTATCATAACTCAAAATATAAGGTTGCATTATAACAGGAACATAGTGATAGAATACTTATGTCATGCAATAAAATGCAAATTAATTACTTAAAAATCATACAATGTGATTTTCTGGATTTTTGTCAAATGTAGGGTTAATGAGTGGTTTCGTGGACACAGATTACATTTACACTGAGTGTACAAAACATTAAGAACACCTTCCTAATATTAAATTGCATCCCCTCCTTTTGCCCTCAGAACAGCCTCAATTCGTCGGGGCATGGACTCTACAAGGTGTCAAAAGCGTTCCACAGAGATGCTGGCCCTTGTTGACTCCAATGCTTCCCACAGTTGTGTCAAGTTGGCTGGATATCCTTTGGGTGTCGGACCATTCTTGATACACACGGGAAATTGTTGAGTGTGGAAAAACCCAGCAGCGTTGCAGTTCTTGACACAAACCGGTGTGCCTGACACCTACTACCGTACCCCGTCCAAAGGCACTTAAATATTTTGTCTTGCCTAATTCACCCTCTGAATGGCACACATGCACAATCCATGTCTCAATTCTCTCAAGACTTAAAAATCATTCTTTAACCTGTCTCCTAACCCTTCATCTATACTGATTGAAGTGGATTTAACAAGTGACATCAATAAGGGATCATAGCTTTCACCTGGATTCGCCGGGTCAGTCTAGGTCATAGAAAGACCAGGTGTTCTTAATGTTTTGTACACTCAGTGTAGTCCTGGACTATAAATCATGTTGGCTGGTCATTTTCTTACTTTATAGTCCATGACTAGGCTTAATATGTGTCCAGGAAAACCTCCCCATAATATTTAAATTTGTGGAATGGGATGGTGTCTTACATGAAAAAAACACGTTTACATTACCAATTACGTTAATGGAGTAATTAATTAATCAATTTCATTCTTCGACCAGAAGATATAGTCCGGACAAAAATCTGGTTGTTTGTTCTTTTGGTCATGTTGCTACAGACATTAGTTGCTACGCAAAAGGACTGGTCATCCGTTCTAAACGAAATGGTTGCTATGCAGGCTGGATAACCTTTCTAGCTAGCTAGCCAACTTCAGCTAACTCAATTGGAATAACAGTACACTAGCAGGATTTGTGTTTGTTTGAGCTTTTTTAGCTATTGGCATTTACAGTACTTTTTATATATATTTTTTTACATTTTAGTCATTTTAGCAGACTTATCCAGAGCGACTTACAGGAGCAATTACGGTTAAGTGCCTTGCTCAAGGGCACATCGACAGATTTTTCACCTAGTCGGCTCGGGGATTAGAACCAGCGACCTTTACAGAGATCGAAATTCTAAAAGTCAAACATTGTTTTCCGAGGTTGGACAGGCAGACAACGAGGCGTATATTAATCCCAGCTGTACCAAACCAAATGCTAGGCCAGAAGCAAGGGGAAAAAATGTATTGAGATAAATACAAGAGATGATTCGGACAGCAACATGAACATGATGATATTCTTATGAAGGAGCAGTGATAATTCAGACGGAACTGTTAGCAGGCATCGTGTGCCTGTGATGGCCAATACAGCACGACTTGGAACACCGCTCATCCAATCAGCATCCAAACAACCCATTTTATAATGATCAATAATACGTACACTGCAAATTGACTGCAAGGAGCCCAAACAGGAATACTTTTTTTACATTTGAGGAACCAACCATAGACATATAATTAAAAGATGGCGATTCCCATTCAAGTCAAGACTGGCAGCCATTGCTAGTGTACCCATGAGTTTAACAGTCAAATTGTCAGGGTTAGAGGTTCCCAAAACCCTTCTATGGATTATATGTCTATGGCCGCAACACAACAAGCTGTTCCACAGATAGGACCAATAGGCAGTGGTAGAAAAAGTACCCAATTGTGACTTGTTTCAGGAAACTAGGCATATGTCGTGCTTCACTACCTTACAGGTGAGGCATTTGAACGTAAACATATTTTTTTTTTTATCAAAATGCTTTTTTTGGGGGGCAGAAAATCCTTCTGGAACATGTGAACTTTCATGTGCCTTAATAACAAACCTGTATGCCATCTGTAAATATGAATACCATTTTTTAAATTACGAGCCTAGTTGGTTTAGCCACGGAAAAAGACAGGAACCTTCCCACTAGCCATGATTGGCTGAGATAACAGATGGGCTGGACATGCTGAGAGATGAGTTCGGATTGGTCTGTCATGTATCATGCTTCTGTCTATAATATGAGCTGCTCAGTATGTGTTGATAGTCCATTCTAGCGTGGCTATTTTCAAAGATGTCATAATAATATAATATTAAGCCATTTAGCAGACGCTTTTATCCAAAGCGACTTACAGTCATACATTTTTACGTATGGGTGGTCCCGGGGATCGAACCCACTACCCTGGCGTTACAAGCGCCATGCTCTACCAATTGAGCTACAGAGGACCACATGTGTTACTAATGCTCTCCACTTTTTGGGGGACCGAGTTATGAAATTAGTGGAATGCCCGTTGGAAGCAGAATATGATAACTAAGGAGATGGAGAAAATTCTGGCGTTTGATTGCAAATAATGCGGAGGGAGTCGAAAAGAGAACCCACAGAAGAAGGCTGTTGTATAAAACACCTGTTTTCAAATATTCAAACTAAGGGCAACCATGGCATCCATGACAGAGAGGGAGAAGCATTCATCCATGTATACGGTATAAGAGAGTCTAGCTAGCTACATTTTCAAATATTATACATTTCTAATTTGGTCAGAAAGTAGTTTTGTCATTGTCATTGTCCTGTTGAAAAACAAATGATAGTCCCACTAAGCCCAAACCCTATGGGATGGCGTATCGCTGCAGAATGCTGTGGTAGCCATGCTGGTTAAGTGTGCCTTGAATTCTAAATAAATCATAAACAGTGTCACCAGCAAAGCACAACCACACCATAACACCTCCTCCTCCATGCTTTACGGTGGGAACTACATATGCAGAGATCATCCGTTCACCCACACCGCGTCTCACAAAGACACAGCGGTTGGAACCAAAAATCTCCAATTTGGACTCCAGACCAAAGGGCACATTTCCACCGGTCTAATGCCCATTGCTCGTGTTTCTTGGCCCACGCAAGTCTCTTCTTCTTATTGGTGTCCTTTAGTAGTGTTGTTTTTGAAGCAATTCGAGTTCAAGTCATCTTCTATGAGATGTTCAAAGGGAATGTGCTATGCTGTGCTCTGTCGGGCTCTTCTATGAGATGTTCAAAGGGATGTGCTATGCTGTGCTCTGTCGGCTCTCTATGGTCAAAGGGATGGCTATGCTGTCTCTGTCGGGCTCTTCTATGAGATGTTCAAAGGGATGTGCTACGCTGTGCTCTGTCGGCTCTTCTATATGTCGGGTGCTATGCTGTGCTCTGTCGGGCTCTTCTATGAGATGTTCAAAGGGATGTGCTACGCTGTGCTCTGTCGGGCTCTTCTATGAGATGTTCAAAGGGATGTGCTACGCTGTGCTCTGTCGGGCTCTTCTATGAGATGTTCAAAGGGATGTGCTATGCTGTGCTCTGTCGGGATCTTCTTCACAACCTACTGTTCATGAAGCTGTACCTACAGGCTCAGAGAGTGGGATTCCATTTGATGTTCGTTCTGCTCTTTCATTCATTCTCATCATGCCCTCCCCCCCTCCCTCCCTCCCTCCATCTGTCTGTCCACACAGTTTCATGGTCTCGTCTAAAACAAATCACTTAATCTGTGTTATTCTGCCACAAACAAGTGATGCAGAACAGTTGCTCAACAGAGATACAGAGAGAGACAGAGAGTATGCAGGATAGGGGAGGAGGCAGAACGGAGAGTGACAGAGAGTATGCAGGATAGGGGAGGAGGCAGAACGGAGAGAGACAGAGAGTATGCAGGATGGGGGAGGAGGCAGAACGGAGAGAGACAGAGAGTATGCAGGATAGGGGAGGAGGCAGAACGGAGAGAGACAGAGAGTATGCAGGATAGGGGAGGAGGCAGAACGGAGAGAGACAGAGAGTATGCAGGATAGGGGAGGAGGCAGAACGGAGAGAGACAGAGAGTATGCAGGATAGGGGAGGAGGCAGAAAGGAGCTGCAAATGAGGACGTGGTGAAAGAAACCGAGGGAGGGGGGGAGGGAGGGAGGGAGGGGGGAGGAGGGGAGGGAGAGATGAGGAGAGGGAGGGAGGGAGGGAGGGAGGGGGGGAGGGGTGGAGGGAGAGATGAGGGGAGGGAGGGAGGAGGGGAGGATGGAAGGAGGGAGGGAGGGGGGAGGAGGGGAGGGAGAGATGAGGGGAGGGAGGAGGGGAGGATGGAAGGAGGGAGGGAGGGGGGAGGAGGGGAGGGAGAGATGAGGGGAGGGAGGGAGGAGGGAGGGAGGAGGGGAGGAGGGAAGGAGGGAGGGGGGAGGAGGGGAGGGAGGGAGGGAGGGAGGGAGGGAGCAGACTGGAGGAGAAGAGAGGAAATCCATCGGCCACCAGAGGGAAAATGTATTGTGGCTGCTGGATATTGGCTTCTGCTGCTGCGCTGCATAGCCTGCGTACTACAGTATCTCAGCCTGCAGCTGTGGAGCAGAGCAGAGCAGAACAGAACAGAACAGAACAGAACAGAACAGAGCAGAACAGAGCAGAACAGAACAGAGCAGAACAGAACAGAGCAGAACAGAGCAGAACAGAGCAGAACAGAGTAGAACAGAACAGATCAGAGCAGAGCAGAGCAGAACAGAGCAGAACAGAGCAGAACAGAGTAGAACAGAACAGAACAGAACAGAACAGAGCAGAACAGAGCAGAACAGAACAGAGCAGAACAGAGCAGAACAGAACAGAACAGAGCAGAACAGAACAGAGCAGAACAGAGCAGAACAGAACAGAGCATAGCAGAACAGAACAGAGCAGAACAGAGTAGAACAGAACAGAGCAGAGCAGAGCAGAGCAGAACAGAGCAGAATAGAGCAGAACAGGATGAGCTACCGCTGTAACACGCTGAGGGAAGGAAGAGGAGGAACACTGCTTCTCGTCTCCAGCTGCAGCCACAGCTTCACAGCCTTTTGTATTGAGAATCAGTGGTGCAGCACCAGAGAGGGAGCAGTAGCTCAGCCGGAGACATCTGCATCAGCCAGCCGTGCAGGAGCAGAGAGGGAGCAGTAGCTCAGCCGGAGACATCTGCATCAGCCAGCCGTGCAGGAGCAGAGAGGAAACACGTTTAGCAGCACAAGAGTCACATCTGTGACAAACCCGAAAGGAAGGACGCTCTGACTGTTTGTCCTACGGTGGACTACAGTGTCCTGTGCCTGGTAGGACTCAATGAATCACAGTCCTGGCTGGTAGAGGGATTCATCGGATTCAGTAGTGTGGATGTATGGATGCTGTGAACTACAGCGCTGTCTAGTGGGATCCTGGGAGTCCGACGTTGTGGATCAGCCTTTCAGACTTCAAGAAGAGAAAACAGGGAGGGGATTGGGAAAGGTCTCACGCTCTCCCCTCATCGTGACTACAACCCATTTTCTAAGGTGGAGTTTCGATCAGCCTTTCGTATTGCCTGAAGAGAAAAATAAATCAGACATCGCTTGCCGCACACCTAGCTAATTCATCTAAATGTTTCAGCGTGGTAATTTCCTTTATTTTTTTCTCTACACCTCATGCATTTATTTTCTGTCCTCGCTTTCATCTCCCCATCTGTAATTTAGTAACTTATTCTGTAAGCATTACTAGGGCAGGTACACGTTAGACAGTTAATCCTTATATTAAGGCTAGGTAAAAGATGTGTTCACGCTGGTCAGATCTGAAGAGTCAGCAGATACATAGAGGTAAAAGAAAGGTTTAAACGTCATGACAGACTATGATTTTTTTTTTTTGTAGTATACTAAAATACAGAGAAAGCACAATGAAGCTCTGAAAGTTCGGAAAAAACTCTAGATCGCTAAGAGCTGAGAATTCAAAAACACATAAACTGGCTTAAACATGTTTTCTTCGAGTAGGGATTCTTTTGAAATATCCACTAATGGAGGGTGATGGGACGTGGACTGTCTGACCCATTCTTATGACTGAGAGAGATCCTCATCACTGCAACTTCATTGAACTAAAGAGCACACAGTGTCTGAGGCCTGAAGACAGTTGAGTCAGCTCTGGGCTGGCCACAGGACTCTACGACGGTAGAGATCCTCATCACTGCAACTTCATTGAACTAAAAAGCACACAGTGTCTGAGGCCTGAAGACAGTTGAGTCAGCTCTGGGCTGGCCACAGGACTCTACGACGGTAGAGATCCTCATCACTGGAACTTCATTGAACTAAAGAGCACACAGTGTCTGAGGCCTGAAGACAGTTGAGTCAGCTCTGGGCTGGCCACAGGACTCTACGACGGTAGAGATCCTCATCACTGGAACTTCATTGAACTAAAGAGCACACAGTGTCTGAGGCCTAAAGACAGTTGAGTCAGTTCTGGGCTGGCCACAGGACTACAACAGTAGATATCCTCATCACTGGAACTTCATTGAACTAAAGAGCACACAGTGTCTGAGGCCTGAAGACAGTTGAGTCAGCTCTGGGCTGGCCACAGGACTACAACAGTAGATATCCTCATCACTGGAACTTCATTGAACTAAAGAGCACACAGTGTCTGAGGCCTGAAGACAGTTGAGTCAGCTCTGGGCTGGCCACAGGACTCTACGACGGTAGATATCCTCATCATTGGCACACAACAAACTAGCCTACAGAGTCTGTGCAGAGGCCACACAACACAGTGACTGACGCCCGAAGACATCAGAGCTAGGAGTACCAGAGTCCAGGACCAGAGCCGGGACCAGAGCCGGGACCAGAGCCAGAACCAGAGCCAGAACCAGGGCCGGGACCAGAGCCAGGACCAGAGCCAGAACCAGGTCCGGGACCAGAGTCAGGATGGGGTGTAACATGTGTGTGGTGAACCGTCCGGAGGAACAGTACCAGGTCATGTTCCAGGTCAGAACCTATCTTGCCCCCCTCTTTTCTTCTCACCTGACCTCACTCCACCAGGGTTGGGGTCAATTCATTTTTTCAATTCACTTCCAGACTTGACCCCCCAACCTTGCTCTCCAAAGCTTCATGACCCCCCAACCTTGCTCTTTCTCTACAAGCATGTGATGTTACTGTATGTCTGCCTGCTTCAGCCATGTATTCAATAAGGCTTGTTCGTCTTCTGCACAGCAACATTGGGGCAACTCAAATCAATGTTTCCAGGGAGTGGCATTTGATTGATAATTTTCAGATCGTAGTCCATTTTAAGGGGATATGATTTTACAAAAGGTGTCAAGAACCATTTCAGAGACATGTTAACTAGGCCCTGTACTGACTGTGTGATCCATCCATAATGTAGAACAGATAATATGACTATTAAATTAGACCACTAAATCACAGAGGTGAAACTAGTCGCTCTCCTCTGGTTAAGGTTATTAAATAGTATTCTCACCCCTTGATTTTTAAAATTTTGTTGTGTTACAGCTTGAATTTAAAATGGATTAAATTGAGATTTTGTGTCACCTCATAATTCCAAAGTGGAATTATGTTTTTTGAATTTTTATACAAATTAATTAAAAATGAAAAGTTGAAATGTCTCGAGTCAATAAGTATTCAACTCCTTTGTCATGGCAAGCCCAATCAAGTTCAGGAGTAAACATTTGATTATCCAGTCACATAATAAGTTGCATGGACTCACTCTGTGTTTAACATGATTTTTGAATTCTTACCTCATCTCTGTACCCTACACATAAAATTAGTCGAGCAGTGAATTTCATACACAGATTCAACCACAAAGATCAGGAAGATTTTCCAATGCCTCGCAAAGAAGGGCACCTATTGGTAGATGGGTAAAAAATATATATACAGTGCTGTGAAAAAGTATTTGCCCCCTTTCTAATTTTCTCTACTTTTGCATATTTGTGATACTGAATGTTATCAGATCTTCAACCAAAACCTAATATTAGATAAAGGGAACATAAGTGAACAAATAACACAACAATTACATATTTATTTCATTTATTTCGTAAACAAAGTTATGCAACACCCAATTCCCCTGTGTGAAAAAGTAATTGCCCCCTTACACTCAATAACTGGTTGTGCCACCTTTAGCTGCAATGACTCCAACCAAATGCTTCCTGTAGTTGTTGATCAGTCTCTCACGTCGCTGTGGAGGAATTTTGGCCCACTCTTCCATGCAGAACTGCTTTAACTCAGTGATGTGTTGGTTTTCAAGCATGAACTGCTCGTTTCAAGTCCTGCCACAACATCTCAATTGGGATTAGGTCTCAACTTTGACTAGGCCATTCCAAAACTTCCAATGTGTTGCTTTTTAGCAATTTTCATGTAGACTTGATTGTGTGTTTTGGATCATTGTCTTGCTGCATGACCCAGCTGCGCTTCAGCTTCAGCTCACAGACGGATGGTCTGACATTCTCCTGTAGAATTCTCTGATACAGAGCAGAATTCATGGTTCCTTCTATTAAGGCAAGTCGTCCAGGTACTGAGGCAGCAAAGCATCCCCAAACCATCACACCACCACCACCATGCTTGACCTTTGGTATGATGTTCTTACTGTGGAATGCAGTGTTTGGTTTTCGCCAGGCATAATGGGATCCATCTCGTCCAAAATGTCTCAAAAAAATCTATGGCAAGACTTGAAAAATGTCTGTCTATAGTAATGATCAACAACCAACTTGACAGAGCTTGAAGAAATGTCAAAAATAATAATGTGATAATATTGTACAATCCAGGTGTGCAAAGCTCACAGCTGTAAACGCTGCCAAAGGTGATTCTAACATGTATTTTTTATATATTTTTTATTTAACCTTTATTTAACTAGGCAAGTCAGTTAAGAACAAATTCTTATTTACAATGACGGCCTACACCAATCATGGCCAGATTGTGATACAGCCTGGAATCGAACCAGGGTCTGTAGTGACGCCTCTAGCACTGAGATGCCCAGTATTGACTCAGGGGTGTGAATACTTATGTAAATGAGATATTTCTGTATTTCATTTTCAATACATTTGCAAAAATGTCTAAAAACATGTTTTCACTTCATCATTATGGGGTATTGTGTGTAGATGGTTGAGAAAACAAATAGATGTAATCCATTTTGAATTCAGGCTACAACACAACAAAATGTGGAATAAGTCAAGAGGTATGAATACTTTCTGATTCTGTCTCTTTTAATAGAACAGTAGTCAGACAATTACAGGACAGGTGAGAGTGACAGGTGAGAGTGACAGGTGAGACTGATAGGTGAGAGTGACAGGTGAGACTGATAGGTGAGTGTGACAGGTGAGACTGATAGGTGAGAGTGAGAGGTGAGAGTGACAGGTGAGAGTGACAGGTGAGAGTGACAGGTGAGACTGATAGGTGAGAGTGACAGGTGGCAGGTGAGAGATACAGGTGGCAGGTGAGAATGATAGGTGACAGGTGAGAGTGACAGGTGAGTAACAGGTGACAGGTGAGTGACAGGTGACAGGTGAGAGTGAGATTAATAGGTGACAGGTGAGGGTGACAGGTGAGTTGACAGCTATATAGAATTGTCATACCTAGGATCATTTTGCTAATTGATTTAGAATTTTAAGACCCCTAGAAGTATTAGCCCATACAAACACATTGAATAACTGATTCACTACATGGAACAACAGATAGTCCCAAAACAAATCTAAAGGAAGTTTGTTCTAAAGTGTGTGTCCTATATTTGAGAGACATAAGGAAGATCTGGATTTTTTTTGTTTTTTTTCTTCATGTATTTGACCCCTTATTTTTGTCAATAAATAATAATAGAGCAAATGTATAATAGAGCAAGTGTATGTGAGAGTCTCACTTTTACACAGAGGTGTAGCCCAAACTGTTCTGACGCTACAGACAGACGTTGGCAGATCGGCTGTACCGACTTCAGACGAGTCCCAGACATGAAGCAAAACGAATAACACCATCGTGTTCGTGAGAGTCTCGTCTTTCCATAGAGGGGTCATAATAGTTTGTAGACCAAACCGTTCAGACGCTACAGGCAAGTTTGTGAGAAGACCGATTTTCGGGATGTCTCATGGTCTGACAAACACCGCTCTAAATCTGCCACCTTTCACCGCAGATGCGGAAGTGTTACATATGCGGATGCGGTAATTTGAGACGCATTCAACGAAAAAAAAAGCTGATATCTCTAATTTAAACAGACAGATTTTATGGGGATTTTTTTATTATGCTAATTAGATTTCCGCGGGGGCGTGGATATCGACCTTATGGGTTAAATGCAGTAGTCTATTGTGTAGATCATTGTGAAAAATGTATGCACTCACTAACTGTATGTCGCTCTGGATAAGAGCATCCATCTGCTAAATGACTAAAATGTTAAAATATAAATCACTTTAAATGCAGTAGTCTATTGTGTAGATCAAAAGCTGTTCCTGTCTTTCATAGTCATACTGTAGCCAGAGGGCTTTGACTCCTGATTTAGATTAATTACATTCACCTGATCATCTGAAGGGTTCCCATTACTGCTGCTCTCTCCCTCTCCCCTGTCCTCCACCCTCTCCCTCTCTCTCCCTCTCCCCTGTCCTCCACCCTCTCCCTCTCTTTCCCTCTCCCCGTCCTCCCCCCTCTCCCCTGTCCTTCCCCTCCTCCTCCCCTATCCTCCCCGTCCTCCTCCCCTGTCCTCCCCCTCCTCTCCCCTGTCCCCCCCCCCCTCTCCCCCGCTATTTCCCTCCTCCTCCCCTGTCCTTCCCCTCCTCCTCCCCTGTCCTTCCCCTCCTCCTCCCCTGTCCTTCCCCTCCTCCTCCCCTGTCCTTCCCCTCCTCCTCCCCTGTCCTTCCCCTCCTCCTCCCCTGTCCTCCCCGTCCTCCTCCCCTGTCCTTCCCCTCCTCCTCCCCTGTCCTTCCCCTCCTCCTCCCCTGTCCTTCCCCTCCTCCTCCCATGTCCTCCACCCTCTCCCTCTCTCTCCCTCTCCCCTGTCCTCCACCCTCTCCCTCTCTTTCCCTCTCCCCGTCCTCCCCCCTCTCCCCTGTCCTTCCCCTCCTCCTCCCCTGTCCTCCCCGTCCTCCTCCCCTGTCCTTCCCCTCCTCTCCCCTGTCCTCCCCCTCCTTCAGACCCCCTACAGCCTCATTCATTATAGAAATGTGTGTGGTGATTGATCTGGGCTAGGATCATACCACTCCAGATCCCACTGTATGAGGGTTTTGTGTGTGTGTGTGTGTGTGTGTGTGTGTGTGTGTGTGTGTGTGTGTGTGTGTGTGTGTGTGTGTGTGTGTGTGTGTGTGTGTGTGTGTGCGTGTGCGTGTGCGTGTGCGTGTGCGTGTGCGTGTGCGTGTGCGCGTGTGTGTGTGGGTGGGTGGGTGTGTGTGCGTGTGCGCATGCGCGTGCGCGTGCGTGTGCGTGTGTGGGTGTGTGCGCGTGCGTGTGTGTGTGTGTGTCTCTACAGCAGCAGAGCTCTGTGTGTTAGCCTGGGGCTACTCAGAGCTCTGTGTGTTAGCCTGGGGCTACTCAGAGCTCTGTGTGTTAGCCTGGGGCTACTCAGTCGTCCTCACAGATGGCTGCTTCTGTAACTCCCCAGCAACACTGCCCTCCTGACACAATTCAAATCACATTTTATTTGACACATGCACCGAATACAACAGATGTAGAGTTTACAAGGAGTACCAGTACCTGATCAATGTGGAGCTATATACAGGGAGTACCAGTACCTGATCAATGTGGAGCTATATACAGGAAGTACCAGATCAATGTGGAGCTATATACAGGGAGTACCAGTACCAGATCAATGTGGAGCTATATACAGGGAGTACCAGTACCAGATCAATGTGCAGAGGTACAAGGTATTTGAGGTAGATATGTACATGAAGGCAGGGTAAAGTGACTAGGCATCAGGATAGATAATAATAAGGTATTTGAGGTAGATATGTACATGAAGGCAGGGTAAAGTGACTAGGCATCAGGATAGATAATAATACGGTATTTGAGGTAGCAATGCACACATGGTAGTAGGCTATACGTTTGAATGTTCCATTAGCGGGAAAACATCATGATCAAAAGTGACCGCAAATGCGATTATGCATGTAATGCTTTTATTATAAAGGTGCATTTCCATGGTGAAAATGATCTTTCCCCAAACTTGAAACTAATGTGCTGCTTATAAATGCCAGTTAGGCTCTAAACCCCTTGTAAAGCGGATTAATGTGCTTAATTTTAAGACGTTATATGGCGACTTTAGTTCTTATACAAACCTTATCAAAACATATAAGCCTATGGGCTAGGCTACATGAGGTATGGGACTATGAAAAAGTCGCAAAAAAAAGGCAGTTTCTTATGCTGGGCATCATTCACAAGAGATAATATATAATTCACAAGTGATAGGCTAATATTGTCACCCATCACACTATTCTTTACATATACTAAATAATACATGTGTGAAATTTGTTTTGATTTAGAATGAAGATAAACAATGTGCTTAATATTAGGAAGGTTGAGAAATAAATATAGTAGGCCTAGCCTATAGAAAGCTGATGGGATCCTCCTCTTTTTAATAGAGGCCATCACTCTGTTTTCTCGAGCAATTGCATAGCCTATAGAAATGTTGCGCAACATGAGCTCATGGGCTCTCATGACATGCTTGATTAGATTTTCGATTTCATTTTGCATTGATGTCAGAGTGATTAGAGGGACAGTAGAGTGCTGAGTACCAGGCAGTTAGCAAGTTTGGTAGGCTACTAATGACCATCAGTAGCATCAGAGCTTGGAGAAGCCTAATTACCGTAACTAAACGGTCATGTGTGATTTATGATCTGAAGGATAAATTAAAAAATATATATATATATATATTAAGTGAGAAGTAGGCATTGGTCTGATGCTGAAAAAGAAAGGAGATTCACACGAGCACCACAATGCCTCCTCCACCCATGCTCTACCAAGGTTTTCCAGCACACAACTTTGACCTACTACAGTAGTTGCTTGTGTGATTTTCCTTTATTTTTAGGCTTCAGACCAATGTCTATTTCTCACTTAAAATCATTTTTGTTTGTTTTTAAATTCCATGGTTTTTAAACCGAAAGGTGATTTTCTGTTAAAGGTGCATTGTATAACATTTCCCCATGCAAAGCCTGATTTTGTTGGAGAAACCATTAAATCTGTTATTGGCAGTGCTACTGTAACCTTTAACTTGGCCTCTGTCAAAATGTCTGGGCCTTAATGGCACAGGTGGTGTGCTTGCATAACTGCAAGGGTTGCTGGTTTAACCCCTGGTCTGCCATGGGTAGTAAATAGTAATTGTCTGCAGTTTTCAGAAGGTGAACAACTCAATTGATTGTAACAGTCTTACATTGTAAAATATGACTTCATTCCCATTGAAAGCAAAGGAAAATGGTTTTGAGTCATTGTTCTTTTGAAGGTTATATAACTCAGCCATAAACTAAATAAAGATAACCCAATGTACACTAGAACCTTTGTCTTTCGTCTAGCTCTTAGCGTAGCTTGAACTATGGAGTAGCTAGCTAGTGTTGCAAAATCCCATTGCATGCATTGTAAGGTAACAGTGTGACAATTTGCCCAAAGTTTGGTGTTGGTTTTTAACTGATTTATTTTTTTATTTTATTTTTTCACTGATGTAGCTAGCTAGCTATGTTTTGTGGTAAAATTTAGGACAGTCATTTGGACGTGAGCTAGATATCATTAGCTAGCTTCTGTGTCAAGGTCAGCTGTTGTTGTCTGGCTCTAGCTAGCTAGCAAATGGCTGAAGTTATTTGTGTAAAAACCTTCCATAAACAAATATAGCTGGCTACCTAGGTTTGTCCTCGGCCCCTTCTTATAGTGCCAGTCGGTATTATATAGAACGTTATGGCCCTGCCCTCCAGTGGGGAAAACAACCTGTGGATACATGTTGTAGGTTACCCCATTGGCTCACAGCGACCTTTTTCAAACACAATTTCCTTGTTGTCTGCTTGTTTTAGTCAATTATAAAACTACATTTTAAGAAAAGTACAATATATCTAAAGATTGCTTTTCAACATTTACTGCTCCCGAGCGTTCTCACTACTTAGAAAAAACATAATATGGTAGGGCTTCCCTCATGCCCCTTTTCATGACGGTGCTAGCAGCCACATGAGTGCTAGCTAGCTAGCTACCGACTGGAACATTTAGCTAGCCAAGACCAACAACACAAACAAACTGACTATACAGCTACAAGTAGTGAGTGAAGTTACAAACAGACTGTACTAAACAAATTAAATGTCTTACCTGTGATTAAATGTTTTCCACACACATAGCTACGTGTAGCCTACTTGGACACTGGGTCCCCACATTTCCCACTCTCCCAATATATGTTAGCATTGTCAGAAATGCTACAAAAAGGTAGCATATCGTTGGTTCTTAATGACAGAAATAATCACGTGAGAGCGATAATTTATACATTTAATAAAAATTGTTAAACCTACAATTTTTGTCAATCCAATTTTTTTTTACTTTATCCAATGGTTTCGTTTTAGTCCGAGGACTAGAATTTGAGGTAGGTGGGTACAGAAAATACTCTCAAAACTCAAATGCTAACGACCCCGTTAAAGATCTGGTATGTGGTTCTCGGTAAAGGCCGGACGGCTCATGAGGAGAGGTGGGAAGTGTACCTCCAGCTGATTTGCGAATTTTCATCAATATTGTAATATATGTGTATTTATTTGTATTTGTATTTTTTATGTATCCCAATTAGCTGCTGCCAAGGCAGCAACTACTCTTCCTGGGATCCAGCCAAATTAAGGCAGTTATACATTTAAAAAAACATTACAATACATTTAGAACAGATTTCACAACATATTAAAGTGTGTGCCCTCAGGCCCCTACTCTACTACCACATATCTACAACACAAAATCCATGTTATCGTGTGTTTGTACGCATGTGTCTGTGCCTATGTTTGTGTTGCTTCACAGTCCCCGCTGTTCCATAATGTGTCTTTTTATCTGTTTTTCAAATCTGACTCTACTGCTTGCATCAGTTACCTGATGTGGAATAGAGTTCCATGTAGTCATGGCTCTATGTAGTACTGTGCGCCTCTCATAGTCTGTTCTGGACTTGGGGACTGTGAAGAGACCTCTGGTGGCATGTCTTGTGGGGTATACATTGGTGTCTGAGCTGTGTGCCAGTAGTTCAAACAGACAGCTCGGTGCGTTCAACATGTCAATACCTCTCACAAATACAAGTAGTGAGCCAGGAAAGATTGACATGCATATTATTAATGTTAGCTCTCTGTGTTCATCCAAGGACCAGCCGTCCTGCCCTGTTCTGAGCCAATTGCAGTTTTCCCTCTTTGTGGCACCTGACCACACAACTGAACAATAGTCCATGTGCGACAAAACTAGGGCCTGTAGGACCTGCCTTGTTGATAGTGCCGTTAAGAATGCAGCGCAGTGCTTTATTATGGACAGACTTCTCCCCATCTTAGCTACTGTTGTATCAATATGTTTGGACCATGACAGTTTACAATCCAGGGTTACTCCAAGCAGTTTAGTCACCTCAACTTGCTCAATTACCACATTATTTATTACAAGACTTAGTTGAGGTTTAGGGTTTAGTGAATGATTTGTCTCAAATACAACGCTTTTTGTTTTTAGAAATATTTAGGACTTACTTATTCCTTGCCACCCATTCTGAAATGAACTGCAGCCCTTTGTTAAGTGTTGCAGTCATTTCAGTCGCTGTGGTAGCTGGCGTGTATAGTGTTGAGTCATCCACATACATAGATACACTGGCTTTACTCAAAGCCAGTGGCATGTCGTTAGTAAAGCTTGAAAACATTTTAGGGGCCTAGACAGCTGCCCTGAGGAATTCCTGATTCTTGGAATGCTTTTATTATTATATTGCCTGCATCCCAAATGAACTTCTTACTATGAGCCCTGGTCAAAAGCAGTGATATACAGTGAGGGGAAAAAAGTATTTGATCCCCTGCTGATTTTGTACGTTTGCCCACTGACAAAGACATGATCAGTCTATAATTTTAATGGTAAGTTTATTTGAACAGTGAGAGACAGAATAACAATTTAAAAAATCCATAAAAACGCATGTCAAAAAATGTTATGAATTGATTTGCATTTTAATAAGGGAAATAATTATTTGACCCCTCTGCAAAAACATGACTTAGTACTTGGTTGCAAAACCCTTGTTGGCAATCACAGAGGTCAGACGTTTCTTGTAGTTGGCCACTAGGTTTGCACACATCTCAGGAGGGATTTTGTCCCACTTCTCTTTGCAGATCTTCTCCAAGTCATTATGGTTTCGAGGCTGACGTTTGGCAACTCAGCTTCCTCCACAGATTTTCTATGGGATTAAGGTCTGGAGACTGGCTAGGCCACTCCAGGACCTTAATGTGCTTCTTCTTGAGCCACTCCTTTGTTGCCTTGGCCGTGTGTTTTGGGTCATTGTCATGCTGGAATACCCATCCACGACCCATTTTCAATGCCCTGGCTGAGGGAAGGAGGTTCTCACCCAAGATTTGACGGTACATGGCCCCGTCCATCGTCCCTTTGATGCGGTGAAGTTGTCCTGTCCCCTTAGCTCCTGTAAGTCGCTCTGGATAAGAGCGTCTGCTAAATGACTAAAATGTAAATGTAAATGTTAGCAGAAAAACACCCCCAAAGCATAATGTTTCCACATCCATGTTTGACGGTGGGGATGGTGTTCTTGGGGTCATAGGCAGAATTCCTCCTCCTCCAAACACGGCGAGTTGAGTTGATGCCAAAGAGCTCCATTTTGGTCTCATCTGACCACAACACTTTCACCCAGTTCTCCTCTGAATCATTCAGATGTTCATTGGCAAACTTCAGACGGGCCTGTATATGTGCTTTCTTGAGCAGGGGGACCTTGCGGGCGCTGCAGGATTTCAGTCCTTCACGGCGTAGTGTGTTACCAATTGTTTTCTTGGTGACTATGGTCCCAGCTGCCTTGAGATCATTAACAAGATCCTCCCATGTAGTTCTGGGCGGATTCCTCACCGTCCTCATGATCATTGCAACTCCACGAGGTGAGATCTTGCATGGAGACCCAGGCCGAGGGAGATTGACAGTTCTTTTGTGTTTCTTCCATTTGCAAATAATTGCACCAACTGTTGTCACCTTCTCACCAAGCTGCTTGGCGATGGTCTTGTAGCCCATTCCAGACTTGTGTAGGTCTACAATCTTGTCCCTGACATCCCTGGAGAGCTCTTTGGTCTTGGCCATGGTGGAGAGTTTGGAATCTGATTGATTGATTGCTTCTGTGGACAGGTGTCTTTTATAAAGGTAACAAGCTGAGATTAGGAGCACTCCCTTTATGAGTGTGCTCCTAATCTCAGCTCGTTACCTGTATAAAAGACACCTGGGAGCCAGAAATCTTTCTGATTGAGAGGGGGTCAAATACTTATTTCCCTCATTAAAATGCAAATCAATTTATAACATTTTTGACATGCGTTTTTCCGAAATTTTTTGTTGTCTCTCACTGTTCAAATAAACCTACCATTAAAATTATAGACTGATCATGTCTTTGTCAGTGGGCAAACTTACAAAATCAGCAGGGGATCAAATACTTTTTTCCCTCAATGTAGGGTCTTAACGGTGCCATTTTGGGACGAGTCAGGAAATTCATGGTGGTTGAAAATGGCCTCATCATGATTGACAAACAATAGATGTCTCTCATGGTTAATGTCATGTTGATGTTCTAGCATAAAATATGAGTATAGTAGGTAGATATTGTAGTATATATATTAGTATAGGGTAGATATAGTAGGCCTAAGAATCTGTTTCTGAGCCCAGCCTTCCCTCATTGCAGTATGTTCTGCTTTAGTTCACAATAATGACAAGGTGTTGCAGTCAGCATGAATGGTTAGCAACGATAGCTCTCGTACACACATATCACACACACACACACAAACACACACACACACATATACACGCACACACATATCACACAAACACACAAACACACACACACACATATCACACACATACAATACCGGTCAACATTTTTTTAACACCTACACATTCAATGGTTTTTCTTTATTTTCACTATTTTCTACATTATAGAATAATAGTGAAGACATCAAAACTATGAAATAACACATATGGAATCATATATTAACCAAATAATTGTTAAACAAATAAAAATATATTTTATATGTGAGATTCTTCAAATAGCCAGCCTTTGCCTTGATGACAGCTTTGCACACTCTTGGCATTCTCTCAACAAGCTTCACCTGGAATGCTTTTCCAACAGTCTTGAAGGAGTTCCCACATATACTGAGGCAGGTAGCTTAGTGGGTAAGAGCGTTGTGCCAGGAACCGAAAGGTCGCTGGTTCTAATCGCCGAGCCTGACTAGGTGAAAAATCTGTCGATGTGCACTTAAGCAAGGCACTTAACCCTAATTGCTCATGTAAGTCGCTCTGGATAAGAGCGTCTGCTAAATGACTAAAATGTAATGTAAATACTGAGCACTTGTTGGATGCTTTTTCTTCACTGTGCGGTCCGACTCATCCCAAACCATCTCAATTTGGTTGAGGTCGGTGGATTGTGGAGTCCAGGTCATCTGATGCAGCACTCCATCACTCTCCTTTTTGGTAAAATAGCCCTTACACAGCCTGGAGGTGTGTTGGGTCATTGTCCTGTTGAAAAACAAATTATAGTCCCACTAAGCCCAAACCAGATCAAATCAAATCAAATCAAATCGTATTTGTCACATACACGTGTTTTGCAGATGTTATTGCGGGTGTAGCGAAATGCTTGTGCTTTTAGCTCCGACAGTGCAGTAATATCTAACAAGTAAGATCTAACAATTTCACAACATATACCCAATACACACAAATCTAAGTAAGGAATGGAATTAAGAATATATACATATATGGACAAGCAATGACAGAGCGGCATGGACTAAGATACAGTAGAATATTATAGAATACAGATGCAAGATATGTAAACATTATTAAAGTGACTAGTGTTCCATTTCTTGTTTTTCATTCAGCATATCGCTGCAGAATGCTGTGGTAGCCATGCTGGATAAGTGTGCCTTGAATTCTAAATAAATCACAGACAGTGTCACCAGCAAAGCACCCCCACACCATAACACCTCCTCCTCCATGCTTTACAGTGGGAACTACACATGCAGAGATAATCTGTTAACCCACACCGCGTATCTCAAAGACAAAGTGGTTGGAACTAAAAATCTACAATTTGGACTCCAGACCAAAGGACAAATTTCCACCGGTCTAATGTCCATTGCTCGTGTTTCTTGGCCCAAGCAAGTCTCTTCTTATTATTGGTGTCCTTTAGTAGTGGTTTCATCGCAGCAATTCGACCATGAAGGCCTGATTCACACAGTCTCCTCTGAACAGTTGATGTTGAGATGTGTCTGTTACTTGAACTCTGTGAAGCATTTATTTGAGCTGCAATTTCTGAGACTGGTAACTCTGGGTCTTCCATTCCTGTGGCGGTCCTCATGAGCGCCAGTTTCATCATAGCGCTTGATGGTTTTTGTCACTGCACTTGAAGACACTTTCAGTTCTTCAAAATGTTCCATATTGACTGACCTTCATATCTTAAAGTAATGATGGACTGTCGTTTCTCTTTGCTTATTTGAGCTGTTCTTGCCATAATATGGACTTGGTCATTTACCAAATAGGGCTATCTTCTGTATACCCCCCCTACCTTGTCACAACACAACTGATTGGCTCAAACGCATTAAGTGTGCAAAGCTGTCATCAAGGCAAAGGGTGGCTATTTGAAGAATCTCAAATCTCAAATATATTTTGATTTGTTTAACACTTTTTTGGTTATGACATGATTCCATATGTGTTATTTCATAGTGTTGATGTCTTCACTATTATTCTACAATGTAGAAACTAGTTAAATAAAGAAAAACCCTTGAATGAGTAGGTGTGTCCAAACTTTTGACTGGTAGTTTATATCACACACATATTCACACACACACACACGCACACACACGCACACACACACACACGCACACACACACACACAGGTAATGCACAGTAGAGATAGCTTCATACAGTGGGGGAAAAAAATATTTAGTCAGCCACCAATTGTGCAAGTTCTCCCACTTAAAAAGATGAGAGAGGCCTGTAATGTTCATCATAGGTGCACGTCAACTATGACAGACAAAATGAGAAAAAAAAATCCAGAAAATCACATTATAGGATTTTTTATGAATTTATTTGCAAATGATGGTGGAAAATAGTTGACGTGTACCTATGATGAAAATTACAGGTCTCTCTCATCTTTTTAAGTGGGAGAACTTGCACAATTGGTGGCTGACTAAATATTTTATATATTCTGAGCCACTGGGCAAAGATGTCAAAATCTCTCTCTCTCTCTCTCTCTCTCTCTCTCTCTCTCTCTTTATTCCCTCTCTTCCTCTCTCCCTGTCTCCATTTCTCCCTGTCTCCCTCTCTCTTTCCCTCTCTCAATGTCTCCCCCTCTCTATCTCCCTCTCTATCTCTCTCTCTCTCTCTCCCTCTCCCCTCTCTCCCTGTCTCCCGCTCTCTCGCTCCTCTCGCTCTCTCTCTCTCCTCTCTCTCTCTCCTCTCTCTCTCTCTCTCCCTCTCTCTCTCTCTCTCTCTCTCTCTCTCTCTCTCTCTCTCTCTCTCTCCCTCTCTCCCTTTCTCCCTCCGTATCTGTCACATTAATCTCAATGGGATGCCGTTGCCAAGGCAACTGGGGTCATTAGGCAAGACATATATGCTTCTTCACACTGACGCACAGTAATGAAAACACACACACACATAGGCACACACACACTAACACAGACAGACACAGACACATACACACACTCACTACTCACACACTCAACTACACAGAATGAAACACCAACCCAAACCATTGTGCTATACAATGGCACATGTTAAATCGCTTTGGTACTATTTTCACAAGAATGTGTGGGATTTTCAAAAGACTCCAAACTGATAACACAGTCTGACATTGTGCATTAATTTAGTTTCACCACACAACCATTGAACCAAAATATTAATGAAATATAATGAGTACATTGGTTTAATCACCAAAACACAACATAATGATATCTTCTCAATTTATTTATTTTAACAACCATTTAATACAATAGCAAAAGATTTATGATACATGTTCCAAAATTGCCCTTTGAATGCAGTACAGTTAAATAAATAAATACAATTACAGTACATTACACTGTTTTCACATTAGGCAATACACGTGCACACACACACATATCACACACGCACACACATACACACACACACACACACACACACACACACACACACAGGTAATGCACAGTAGAGATAGCTTCATACAGTGGGGGAAAAAAATATTTAGTCAGCCACCAATTGTGCAAGTTCTCCCACTTAAAAAGATGAGAGAGGCCTGTAATTTTCATCATAGGTGCACGTCAACTATGACAGACAAAATGAGAATTTTTTTCTCCAGAAAATCACATTATAGGATTTTTTATGAATTTATTTGCAAATGATGGTGGAACTATTTGGTAAAAGACCAAGTCAATATTATGGCAAGAACAGCTCAAATAAGCAATGAGAAATGACAGTCCATCATTACTTTAAGACATGAAGGTCAGTCAATCCGGAAAATGTCAAGAACTTTGAAAGTTTCTTCAAGTGCACTCACAAAAACCATCAAGCGCTATGATGAAACTGGCTCTCATGATTACCGCCACAGGAATGGAAGACCCAGAGTTACCTCTGCTGCAGAGGATAAGTTCATTAGAGTTACCAGCCTCAGATATTGCAGCCCAAATAAACGCTTCACAGAGTTCAAGTAACAGACACATCTCAACATCAACAGTTCAGAGGAGACTGTGTGAATCAGGCCTTCATGGTCAAATTGCTGCAAAGAAACCAGTACTAAAGGACACCAATAAGAAGAAGAGACTTGCTTGGGCCAAGAAACACGAGCAATGGACATTAGACCGCTGGAAATCTGTCCTTTGGTCTGATGAACCCAAATTTGCGATTTTTGGTTCAAACCGCTGTGTCTTTGTGAGACGCAAAGTAGGTGAACGGATGATCTCCGCATATGTGGTTCCCACCGTGAATCATGGAGGAGGAGGTGTGATGGTGTGGGGGTGCTTTGCTGGTGACACTGTCAGTGATGTATTTAGAATTCAAGGCACACTTAACCAGCATGGCTACCACAGCATTCTGCAGCGATACGCCATCCCATCTGGTTTGGGCTTAGTGGGACTATCATTTGTTTTTCAACAGGACAATGACCCAAAACACACCTCCAGGCTGTGTAAGGGCTATTTTACCAAGAAGGAGTGTGATGGAGTGCTGCATCAGATGACCTGGCCTCCACAATCACCCGACCTCAACCCAATTGAGATGGTTTGGGATGAGTTGGACGGCAGAGTGAAGGAAAAGCAGCCAACAAGTGCTCAGCATATGTGGGAACTCCTTGAAGATGGTTGGAAAAGCATTCCAGGTGAAGCTGGTTGAGAGAATGCCAAGAGTGTGCAAATGCAAAGCTGTCATCAAGGCAAAGGGTGGCTACTTTGAAGAATCTAAAATCTAAAATATATTTTGATTTGTTTAACACTTTTTTGGTTATGACATGATTCCATATGTGTTATTTCATAGTTTTGATGTCTTCACTATTATTCTACAATGTAGAAAATGGTTTAAAAAATAATGAAAAACCCTTGAATGAGTAGGCGTTCTAAAACTTGTGACTGGTACTGTAGGTCTAGATTGTAATCATTGCATGCCTCATCCATGGCCTAAAGGAGGGTGGTACGCTCATGGGAATGACGATCATACATCTTCCACCTGTATTGTAATCGTGTATTGTATTGTACTTATGTCTTGCAGTGGTCCTGTACGTGGCTCAGTTCATAAGAGAATGGCACTAGCAACACCAGAGCTGTGGGTTCGATTATCACTGGGGTCTCATACCAAAATGTGTGGACTGTTTTCACTTTGGTCTGCTACATAAATGGCCTATATTAAGGTATTACAGTACTGTATTGGCCTATATTAATATCAAGCTCAGTCAGGTTGGATGGGGAGCGCCGCTGCACAGCTATTTTCAGGTCTCTCCAGAGATGTTTGATCGGGTTCAAGTCCAGGCTCTGGCTGGGTCACTCAAGGACATTCAGAGACTTGTCCCGAAGCCACTCCTGCATTGTCTTGGCTGTGTGCTTAGGGTCATTGTCCTGTTGGAAGGTGAACCATTGCCCCAGTCTGAGGTCCTGAGCGCTCTGGAGCCGGTTTTCATCAAGGATCTCTGTCTGTACTTTGCTCCATTCATCTTTCCCTCTATCCTGACTAGTCTCCCAGTCCCTCTCACTGAAAAACATCCCCACAGCATGATGCTGCCACCACCATGCTTCACCATAGGGATGGTGCCAGGTTTCCTCCAGACTTGACGCTTGGCATTCTGGCCAAAGAGTTCAATCTTGGTTTCATCAGACCAGAGAATCTTGTTTACCTTTTGGCAAACTCCAATTGGACTGTCATGTGCCTTTTACTGAGGAGTGACTTCCGTCTTGCCACTCTACCATAAAGGCCTGATTAGTAGAGTGCTGCAGAGATGATTGTCCTTCTGGAAGGTTCTCCGATCTCCACAGAGGAAATCTAGAGCTCTGTCAGAGTGACCATCAGGTTCTTGGTCACCTCCCTGACCAAGGCCCTTCTCCCCCGATTGCTTAGTTTGGCCGGGTGGTAAGCTCTAGGAAGAGTCTTGGTGGTTCCAAACTTCTTCCATTTAAGAATGATGGAGGCCACTGTGTTCTTGGGGACCTTCAATGCTGCAGAACTGTTTTGGTACCCTTCCCCAGATCTGTGCCTCGACACAGTCCTGTCTCGGAGCTCTACGGACAATTCCATGCACCTCATGGCTTGGTTTTTGCTCAGACATGCACTGTCAACTGTGCGACCTCATATAGACAGGTGCCTTTCCAAATCATGTCCAATCAATTGAATTTACCACAGGTGGACTCCAATCAAGTTGTAGAAACATCTCAATATTTGCAAAAATGTCTAAAAACCTGTTTTCACTTTGTCATTATGGGGTATTGTGTGTAGATTGATGAGGGAAAACAATTATTTAATCCATTTTAGAATAAGGCTGTAACGTAACAAAATGTGGAAAAAGTCAAGGAGTCTGAATAATTTCAGAATGCGCTGTATACGGGCAAATAAAACTCATAGAATCTTACACTTAAGTCATTTAGCAGACGCTCTTATCCAGAGCGACTTACATGAGCAATTAGGGGTAAGTGCCTTGCTCAAGGGCACATCGACAGATTTTTCACCTAGTCGGCTCGGGGATTAGAAACAGCGACCTTTCGGTTACTGGCACAACACTCTTAACCACTGAGCCACCTGCCGCCTGCCTTCTTAAGATACTTGGAAATGTATCAACTCGCCACCGAGGGCTTTTACTTGAGACATATAGTTAAATGCACTAAAGAGGAACAATGGGTACATACTGAAGATGTGCATGCTCATCCCCAGAATCTTTTCACATGTCTGTTTTCAAAAGGATAAAGCTAAGAACATTAAACAACTTCATAGTTAAGAACACTTTAACAATATGGAAGGATAAAGGTATTCTACAAGAACCAATATCTCCCTAAAAAAAAAACACAACCTTATGGAACAATCCTTAGATAGCTTTTCAGAATTCACCGATAAATTAGTCCACGTGGAAAACTAAATGCATAGAAACCGCAAATGACTTGGTAATTGACATAATTAAAAAGCGATTTTGGACTGACTATTGTAGATAGTTTCAAGGAATTTCGAATTGAAATATTTTGGAGATCAGAGCAACCTTGAGGGAATTCTATTTGAGTCAGAAAATATAAGATACACAAAACCTTTCATACCAAACTGACAATCTCTTAGAAAAAAAATATAAACTATTGGAACCGAGACTTAAAAAGATCTGATATTGTATTCACCCCCCTTGGCATTTTTCCTATTTTGTTGCCTTACAACCTGGAATTAAAATGGATTTTTGGGGGGTATGTATCATTTGATTTACACAACATGCCTACCACTTTGAAGATGCAAAATATTTTTTCTTGTGAAACAAATAAGAAATAAGACCAAAAAAAAGAACACTTGAGCGTGCATAACTATTCTTCAAGGCAAAACTGCTCCAGCTCATTCAAGTTGGATGGGTTCCGCTGGTGTACAGCAATCTTTAAGTCATACCACATATTCTCAATTGGATTGAGGTCTGGGCTTTGACTAGGCCATTCCAAGACATTTAAATGTTTCCCCATAAACTACTCAAGTGTTGCTTTAGCAGTATGCTTAGGGTCATTGTCCTGCTGGAAGGTGAACCTTTGTCCCAGTCTCAAATCTCTGGAAGACTGAAACAGGTTTCCCTCAAGAATTTCCCTGTATTTAGCGCCATCCATCATTCCTTCAATTCTGACCAGTTTCCCAGTCCCTGCCGATGAAAAACATCCCCACAGCATGATGCTGCCACCACCATGCTTCACTGTGGGGATGGTGTTCTCGGGGTGATGAGAGGTGTTGGGTTTGAGCCAGACATAGCGTTTTCCTTAATGGCCAAAAAGCTCAATTTTTGTCTCATCTGACCAGAGTACCTTCTTCCATATGTTTGGGGAGTCTCCTACATTTTTCTGGCCACTCTTTTGTAAAGCCCAGCTCTGTGGAGTGTATGGCTTAAAGTGGTCCTATTTTTTTATATCCCAACCCTGATCTTTACTTCTCCACAACTTTGTCCCTGACCTGTTTGGAGAGCTCCTTGGTCTTCATGGTGCCGCTTGCTTGGTGGTGACCCTTGCTTAGTGGTGTTGCAGACTCTGGGGCCTTTCAGAACAGGTGTATATATACTGAGATCATGTCACATATCATGTGACACTTAAATTGCACACAGGTGGACTTTATTTAACTAATTATGTAAGTTCTGAAGGTAATTGGTTGCACCAGATCTTATTTAGTGTCTTCATAGCAAAGGGGGTGAATACATATGCACGCACCACTTTTCTGTAATATTTTTTTTTGAATATTTTGTTATTTTTTTCATTTCACTTCACCAATTTGGACTATTTTGTGTATGTCCATTACATGAAATTCCAAATAAAAATCAATTTAAATTACAGGTTGTATTGCAACAAAATAGGAAAAACACCAAGGGGGATGAATACTTTTGCAAGGCACTATAACGAACAAAATTACAGTTAACTAAAATGTACCCTTAATCCAGTATAAACTAATGTATAGAATTTATTACACAATACAACATTCACAAATTATACAGCAAAACAGCAGAGTCATGTTTTAAGCGTAAAACAAAAAATTACTAAATAATCCATGCCTTTCTGGGAATGTTATAAAGTCCGGAGGTTGTGGGCCAAGATAGAAAGTTGGCCGTCAGAAGTATTACAATGTAAAGTACTTTTAGTCTGTCTGCATATTTCAAGACATGTCATATGAGGGAGCAGTGAGATACCGGATGGGTTGGATGATCCATTTCTCATCAATTATCTTGAAAAAGCGTATACTTTAAAAACTGGAAAATCAACCAATCCTCCCCATTGTTAACAGAATAGAAAGGTAAAATGCTTTATTATCTAAATGTTGAAAGTGTGTGGGCGACGGAGAGATAAAAGGGGTATTTGCAGGTGGGTCCGGGCATGGGTGATGGGTGATGTTGTGGATGTTTGTATGTATCTGTACGTTATCGTTTGTATGTTTTGTATTGTTTAATATAAAATAAAATAATTACTCAGCTGAGTTGCAAGGGAGGACCAAGCACTTGATCTGTTCAACCCCACTAGCCTACCAACATCTATAAGGTGTCCCTCAAGGCTCTGGTCTGAAGACTATAAGGTGTCCCTCAAGGCTCTGGTCTGAAGACTATAAGGTGTCCCTCAAGGCTCTGGTCTGAAGACTATAAGGTGTCCCTCAAGGCTCTGGTCTGAAGACTATAAGGTGTCCCTCAAGGCTCTGGTCTGAAGACTATAAGGTGTCCCTCAAGGCTCTGGTCTGAAGACTATATAGTGTCCCTCAAGACTCTGGTCTGAAGACTATAAGGTGTCCCTGAAGGCTCTGGTCTGAATATGTAAGGTGTCCCTCAAGGCTCTGGTCTGAAGACTATAAGGTGTCCCTGAAGACCCTGGTCTGAATATGTAAGGTGTCCCTGAAGGCTCAGACCTGTGCTGTGAGAGCCAAACACTTGATCCAACGTTTATGCATATGTAGGATCTTAATTTGAGCAGTTTCTCACAGCAGGAAAATAATTCTGCAGCAACAGGAAATGTTAACTATTGCATGGATTATAATGAATTGACATTTTTGGTTAGGGCAAATAATGTCTTAAATGTTAAAGTGTAAATTACAAACTTTAGAAGCCTTTTTAAAACCTAGAATACACTACAAGTTTGCATTTCCTGTAGGCTGTCATTACATCTGTAGGCTGTCATTACATCTGTAGGCTGTCATTACATCTGTAGGCTGTCATTACATCTGTGGGCTGTCATTACATCTGTGGGCTGTCATTACATCTGTAGGCTGTCATTACATCTGTAGGCTGTCATTACATCTGTGGGCTGTCATTACATCTGTAGGCTGTCATTACATCTGTAGGCTGTCATTACATCTGTGGGCTGCCATTATATCTGTGGGCTGTCATTACATCTGTGGGTTGTCATTACATCTGTAGGCTGTCATTACATCTGTAGGCTGTCATTACATATGTAGGCTGTCATTACATATGTGGGCTGTCATTACATCTGTAGGCTGTCATTACATATGTGGGCTGTCATTACATATGTGGGCTGTCATTACATCTGTGGGCTGTCATTACATCTGTGGGCTGTCAATACATCTGTGGGCTGTCCCTGAAGACTCTGGATCGGAAGACTGTGAGACGCCAACCCTTGAAACCCAACCAGCAGCCCACCAACATCTATATGGTGTCCCTATAGGCTCACCTGGCTATGCAGTGAGACTTCAGATCAGACAGAAGTTAGCCTCGTATCAGACCCATCAGAGAGTTACATTAGCCTTGTTTCACACCCCATCATGGGCCCTGAGTGGATTGGGGAGTGGAGGAATGATGGGGGGTGAGGGGTCAATCTAGGGATAGAGAGAGGGGGGAGAGGGAGATGAGAGAGAGAGGGGGAGAGAGAGAGAGAGAGAGAGAGAGGAGAGAGAGAGAGAGAGAGAGAGAGGAGATGAGAGAGAGAGGGGAGAGAGAGAGAGAGAGAGAGAGGGAGGATGGTAAAGGGAGATGGAGGAGGGGAAAGGGGATGGAAATGTGCAATGATTGGGTACAGTGAATAGTCAGTGAGGTGTGGGAATCAGTGAATAGTCAATGAGGTGTGGTAATCAGTGAATAGTCAATGAGGTGTGGGAATCAGTGAATAGTCAATGAGATGTGGTAATCAGTGAATAGTCAATGAGATGTGGGAATCAGTGAATACATTAGATATTATAGTTTTTGATGTCCCGTTGATAGGATATTCGTGCCTGTAGTTCGTCCACTTTATTATCAAGCGGTTGTAAGTTGGCCAATAGTATCGACGGCAAAGGCAAATTAGCCACTCGTCGCCGGCTCCTTACCAAGCACCCCGATCTCCTTCAACGATATCTCCTTTTCTTTCTACTGCGAATGACGGGGATGAGGGCCCTGTCGGGTGTCTTCAGCAAATCCCTCTCGTCCGACTCATTAAAGAAAAAGTATTAGTACAGTTCAAGGTGAGTAATCACTGTTCTTATATCCAGAATCTATTTTCATCATAAGAGACGGTAGCAGCAACAATATGTACAAAATAAGTTACAAACAATGCGAAAAAACACACAAAATAGCACGGTTGTTTAAGAGTCCATAAAACAGCAGCCATCCCCTCCGGTGCCATGTTCAGAATAGTCAATGAGGTGTGGGAATCAGTGAATAGTCCATGATGTGTGGTATTCAGTTAATATTCAATGAGATGTGGTAATCAGTGAATTGTCAGTGATGTGTGGTAATCAGTGAATATTCAATGAGGTGTGGGAATCAGTGAATAGTTAATTTGGTGTGGGAATCAGTGAATAGTCAATGAGGTGTGGGAATCAGTGAATAGTTAATGTGGTGTGGGAATCAGTGAATAGTCAATGAGGTGTGGGAATCAGTGAATAGTCAATGAGGTGTGGTAATCAGTGAATATTCAATGAGGTGTGGGAATGAGTGAATAGTTAATTTGGTGTGGGAATCAGTGAATAGTCAATTAGATGTGGTAATCAGTGAATAGTCAATTAGATGTGGTAATCAGTGAATAGTCAATTAGATGTGGTAATCAGTGAATAGTCAATGAGGTGTGGGAATCAGTGAATAGTTAATGTGGTGTGGGAATCAGTAAATAGTTAATGAGGTGTGGGAATCAGTAAATAGTTAATGAGGTGTGGTAATCAGTGAATAGTTAATGAGATGTGGTAAGTAGTGAATAGTCAATGAGGTGTGGGAATCAGTGAATAGTTAATGAGGTGTAGGAATCAGTGAAAGGCACAGAGGTGGTTATGAATCAATACTACGCTACACAGAACTGGAGTGGTGACTGGTTATGAATCAATACTACGCTACACAGAACTGGAGTGGTTACTGGACAGAACAGGAGTGGTGACTGGTTATGAATCAACACTACACTAGACAGAACTGGAGTAGTTACTGGACAGAACAGGAGTGGTGACTGGTTATGAATCAACACTACACTAGACAGAACTGGAGTGGTTACTGGACAGAACAGGAGTGGTGACTGGTTATGAATCAACACTACACTAGACAGAACTGGAGTGGTTACTGGACAGAACAGGAGTGGTTACTGGTTATGAATCAACACTACACTAGACAGAACTGGAGTGGTTACTGGACAGAACAGGAGTAGTGACTGGACAGAACAGGAGTGGTGACTGGTTATGAATCAACACTACACTAGACAGAACTGGAGTGGTTACTGGACTGAACAGGAGTGGTTACTGGACAGAACAGGAGTGGTGACTGGTTATGAATCAACACTACACTAGACAGAACTGGAGTGGTTACTGGACAGAACAGGAGTGGTGACTGGTTATGAATCAACACTACACTAGACAGAACTGGTGGTTACTGGACAGACAGAGTGGTGGACTGGTTTTTATGTATCAACACTACAACTAGGACAGAACACTGGAGTGGTGACTGGTTATGAATCAACACTACACTAGACAGAACTGGAGTGGTTACTGGACAGAACAGGAGTGGTGACTGGTTATGAATCAACACTACACTAGACAGAACTGGAGTGGTTACTGGAGCCTCCAGGAGTGGCGTGACTGGAGTTATAGGGGGGGGTATGAATCAACACTACACTAGACAGAACAGGGGGGGGGGGGGGAGTGGTTACTTACTGGACAGAACAGGAGTGGTGACTGGTTTATAATCAACACTAACACTAAACAGAACTGGAGTGGTTTTACTGGACAGAACAGGAGAGGTTACTGGTTATGAATCAAACACTGGTTACACTGGACAGAACAGGATAGTGGTGACTGGTTATGAATTTCAACACTGGTTACATTAGACAGAACAGGAGTGGTGACTGGTTATGGAATCAAACAAGACACTAGACAGAACTGGAGTGGTTACTGGACAGAAACAGGAGTGGTGACTGGTTATGAATCAACACTACACTAGACAGAACTGGAGTGGTTACTGGACAGAACAGGAGTGGGTTACGGACAGAATCACGGACCTAGACTGAACAGGAGTGGTTACTGAATCAACAGGAGTGGTTACTAGGACAGAACAGGAAGTGGTGACTGGTTATAATCAACACTACACTAGACAGAACAGGAGTGGTCTGGGACAGAACTGGAGTGGTGACTGGTTGAAGATCAACACTACACTAGACAGAACTGGAGTGGTTACTGGACAGAACAGGAGTGGTGACTGGTTATGAATCAACACTACACTAGACAGAACAGGAGTGGTTACTGGACAGAACAGGAGTGGTTGACTGGTTATGAATCAACACTACACTAGACAGAACAGGAGTGGGTTACTGGACAGAACATGAGTGGTGACTGGTTATGAATCAACACTACACTAGACAGAACTGGAGAGTGGTTACTGGACAGAACAGGAGTGGTTACTGGTTATGAATCAACACTACACTAGACAGAACTGGAGTGGTTACTGGACAGAACAAGGAGTGGTGACTGGTTATGAATCAACACTACACTAGACAGGAACTGGAGTGGTTACTGGACAGAACAGGAGTGGTTACTAGTTATGAATCAACACTACACAGGACAGAACAGGAGTGGTTACTGGTTATGAATCAACACCTACACTAGACAGAACTGGAGTGGTTACTGGACAGAACAGGAGTGGTTACTGGTTATGAATCAACACTACACTGGACAGAACTGGAGTGGTTACTGGTTATGAATCACACTGACACTAGACAGAACAGGAGTGGTTACTGGACTGATCAGGAGTGGTTACTGGACAGAACAGGAGTGGTTGCTGGACAGAACAGGAGTGGTGACTGGTTATGAATCAACACTACACTAGACAGAACTGGAGTGGTTACTGGACAGAACAGGAGTGGTGACTGGACACTACACTAGACAGAACTGGAGTGGAGTGGTTACTGGACAGAACAGGAGTGGTTAATGGACAGAACAGGAGTGGTGACTGGTTATGAATCAACACTACACTAGACAGAACTGGAGTGGTTACTGGACAGAACAGGAGTGGTGACTGGTTATGAATCAACACTACACTAGACAGAACAGGAATGGTGACTGGTTATGAATCAACCACTACACTAGACAGAACAGGAGTGGTTACTGGACAGAACAGGAGTGGTGACTGGTTATGAATCAACACTTCACTAGACAGAACTGGAGTGGTTACTGGACAGAACAGGAGTGGTTACTGGTTATGAATCAACACTACACTAGACAGAACAGGAGTGGTTACTGGACAGAACAGGAGTGGTGACTGGTTATGAATCAACACTACACTAGACAGAACTGGAGTGGTTACTGGACAGAACAAGAGTGGTTACTGGTTATGAATCAACATACACTAGACAGAAACTGGAGAGGTAACAGGAGTGGTTACTGGTTATGAATCAAACACTACACTAGACAGAACTGGAGTGGGTTCACTGGGACAGAACAGGAGTGGTTACTGGTTATGAATCAACACTACACTGACAGAACAGGAGTGGTTACTGGTTATGAATCAACACTACACTGGACAGAACTAGGAGTGGGTTATTGGATATGAATCAACACTACACTAGGACAGAACAGGAGTGGTTACTGGACTGATCAGGAGTGGTTACTGGACAGAACTGGAGTGGTTACTGGACAGAAACAGGAGTGGTGACTGGTTATGAATCAACACTACACTAGACAGAACAGGAGTGGTTACTGGACAGAACAGGAGTGGTGACTGGTTATGAATCAACACTACACTAGACAGAACTGGAGTGGTTACTGGACAAGAACAGGAGTGTTTACTGGTTATCGAATCAACACTACACTAGACAGAAACAGGAGTGTTACTGGACAGAACAGGAGTGGTGACTGGTTATGAATCAACTGGACAGAACAGGATGGTGACTGGTTATGGAATCAACACTACACTAGACAGAACAGGAGTGGTTACTGGACAGAACAGGAGTGGTGACTGGTTATGAATCAACACTACACTAGACAGAACAGGAGTGGTTACTGGACAGAACAGAGTGGTGACTGGTTATGAATCAACACTACACTAGACAGAACTGGAGTGGTTACTGATACTGAACAGGGAGGGTGGTTACTGGTTATGAATCAACACTACACTAGACAGAACAGGAGTGGTTACTGGACAGAACAGGAGTGGTGAATGGGTTATGAATCAAACACTTACACTAGACAGAACAGGAGTGGTTACTGACAGAACAAGGAGTGGTACTGGTTATGAATCAACACTACACTAGACAGAACTGATGGTTACTGGACAAGACAGAGTGGTACTGGTTATGAATCAACACTACACTAGACAGAACAGGAGTGGTTACTGGACAGAACAGAGTGGTGACTGACTGGTTATGAATCAACACTACACTAGACAGAACTGGAGTGGTTACTGGACAGAACAGGAGTGGTGACTGGTTATGAATCAACACTACACTAGACAGAACTGGAGTGGTTACTGGACAGAACAGGAGTGGTGACTGGTTATGAATCAACACTACACTAGACAGAACTGGAGTAGTTACTGGACTGAACAGGTGTGGTCTACTGGTAATGAAATCAACACTACACTAGACAGAACAGGAGTGGTTACTGGACAGAACAGGAGTGGTGACTGGTTTATGAATCAACACTACACTAGACAGAACAGAGTGGTTACTGGACAGAACAGGAGTGGTGACTGGTTATGAATCAACACTTACACTAGACAGAACTGGAGTGGTTACTGGTTATGAATCAACACGACACTGGACATGTAATCTGGAGTGGTTACTGGACAGAACAAGGAGTGGTGAACTGGTTATGAATCAACACTACACTAGCCAGAACTGGAGTGGTTACTGGAGGTGACAGAACAGGATGGTGACTGGTTATGAATCAACACTACACTAGACAGAACTGGAGTGGAGTGGTTACTGGACAGAACAGGAGTGGTGACTGTTATGAATCAACACTACACTAGACAGAACTTGGAGTGGATTTACTGGACAGAACAGGAGTGGTGACTGGTTATGAATCAACACTACACTAACAGAACTGGAGTGGAGTGTTACTGGACAGAACAGGAGTGGTGACTGGTTATGAATCAACACTACGGTCCCGCTCACTTAGACAGAACAGAGTGGTTACTGGACAGAACAAGAGTGGTGACTGTTTTATGAATCAACACTACACTAGACAGAACTGAGTGGTGACTGGTTATGGAATCAACACTACACTAGACAGAAAAAATGGAGTGTGGTTACTGACAGAACAGGAGTGGTTTCTGTTATGAATCAACACTACACTAGACAGAACTGGAGTGGTTACTGGACAGAACAGGAGTGGTGACTGGTTATAATCAACACTACACTAGACAGAACTGGAGTGGTTACTGGACAGAACAGGAGTGGTGACTGGTTATGAATCAACACTACACTAGACAGAACTGGAGTGGATTACTGGACAGAACAGGAGTGGTTACTGGTTACTGTTGAAATCAACACTACACTGGACAGAACAGGAGTGGTTACTGGTTATGAATCAACACTACACTAGACAGAACAGGAGTGGTTACTGGATGATCAGGACGTGGCTTCACTGGACAGAACTGGAGTGGTTGCTGGACTGAACAGGAGTGGTGATGGTTATGAATCAACACTACACTAGACAGAACAGGAGTGGTTACTGGGACAGAACAGGAGTGGTGACCTGGTTATGAATCAACACTACACTAGACAGAACTGGAGTGGTTACTGGACAGAACAGGAGTGGTGACTGGTTATGAATCAACACTACACTAGACAGAACTGGAGTGGTTACTGGACAGAACAGGAGTGGTGACTGGTTATGAATCAACACTACACAGAACTGGAGTGGTTACTGGACAGAACAGGAGTGCGTTACTGGTTAATGAATCAACACTACAATAGACCAGAACAGGAGTGGTTACTGGACAGAACAAGAGTGGTTACTGGACAGAACAGGAGTGGTGACTGGTTATGAATCAACACTACACTAGACAGAACAGGAGTGGTACTGGACAAGAACAGGTGTGGTTACTGGACAGAACAGGAGTGGTGACTGGTTATGAATCAACACTACACTACGACAGAACAGGAGTGGTTACTGGACAGAACAGGAGGTGGTGACTGGTATGAATCAACACTACAACTAGACAGAACTGGATGTGGTTACTGGACAGAACAGGGATGTGGTGAATGGTTATGAATCAACACTACACTAGACAAGAACAGGAGTGGTTACTGGTTATGAATCAACACTACAACTAGACAGAACTGGGCAGTGGTTAACTGGACAGAACAGGATGGTTACAGGTTATGAATCAACACTACACTAGACAGAAGGAGTGGTTACTGGAAAGAACAGGAGTGGTGACTGGTTATGAATCAACACTACACTATACAGAACTGGAGTGGTTACTCAGGACCAGAACATTGGGAGTGGTGACTGTTATGAATCAACACTACACTAGACAGAACTGAGTGGTAACTGGAGACAGGAAAGAACAGGAGTGGTTACTGGTTATGATCAACACAACACAATAAGAACAGGAGTGGTTCTGGACAGAACAGGAGTGGTGACTGGTTATGAATCAACACTACAACTAGGACAGTGGTTAACAGAAAATGAGTGGTGACTGTTAAATGAATCAACACTACACTAGACAGAACTGGGTTTAGCCTGGAGTGGTTACTGGACAGACAGGAGTGTGACTGGTTATGAAATCAACACACACTAGACAGAACTGGAGTGGTTTACTGGACAGAACAGGAGTGGTGACTGGTTATGAATCAACAACTACACTAGACAGAACTGGAGGAGTGGTTTCTGACTGGGACAGAGTGGTGACAGGTTAGTGGTCAACACTACTGGATGAATCAGAACAGGGGAGTACACTAGACAGGTTTAGAGTGTTACAACACTACACTAGGACAGAACAGGAGGTGGTGACTGGTTTGAATCAACACTAACGGACTAGACAGAACTGAAGTGGTTTTACTGGTGATTCAGAAACAGGAGTTCAGTGACTGGTTTGATGAATCAACACTACACTAACAGAACAGGAGTGGTTTATACTGCATTGACAGAAAACAGGAGTGTGACTGGTTATGAATCAACACTACACTATACAGAACTGGAGTGGTTACTGGACAGAACAGGAGTGGTGACTGGTTATGAATCAACACGACACTAGACAGAACTGGAGTGGTTACTGGACAGAACAGGAGTGGTTGACTGTTATGAATCAACACTAACACTAACAGAACTGGAGTGGTTACAATGGACAGAACAGGAGTGGTGACTGTTATTGAATCAACACTACACTAGACAGAACTGGAGTGGTTACTGGTTATGAATCAACACTACACTAGACATAACGGGAGTGGTTACTGGACAGAACAGGAGTGGTGACTGGTTATGAATCAACACTACACTAGACAGACAGAGGGTACTGGAGGTGGTTACTGACAGAACAGGAGTGGTTACTGGTTATGAATCAACACTACACTAGACAGAACTGGAGGGTTACTGGACAGAACAGGAGTGGTTACTGGTTATGAATCAACACTACACTAGACAGAACTGGAGTGGTTACTGGACAGAACAGGAGTGGGTGACTGTTATGAATCAACACTACACTAGACAGAACTGGAGTTGGTTACTGGACAGAACAAGAGTGGTTACTGGTTATGAATCAACACTACACTAGACAGAACTGGAGTGTTACTGGACAGAACATGAGTGGTTACGTGTTTATGAATCAACACTACACCTAGGACAGAACTGGAGTGGGTTTGGTTACTGGTTATAATCAGAACAACACTAGACAAACTGGTGTTACTGGACAGAACAGAGATTATGAATACAACACTAGACACTGGAGTGGTTACAGAACAGGAGTGGGTGACTGGTTATGAATCAACACTGGTTACACTAGACAGAACTGGGGAAAAATAAAGTGGTTACTCTGACAGAACAGATGGTGAACTGGTTATGAATCAACACTACACTAGACAGAACTGTAGTGGAGTTACTGGGACAAACAGGAGTGGTGACTGGTTATGAATCAACACTACACTTACTGAGACAGAACAAAGGAGTGGTTACTGGACAGAACAGGAGTGGGTGTACTGGTTATGAATTGAATCAACACTACACTAGACAGAACTGGAGTGGTTACTGACAGAACAGGAGTGGTTACTCGGTTTATGAAATGGAACCACTACACTGGACAGAACAGGAGTGTTGACTGGTTATGAATCAACACTACACTAGGACAGAACGGAGTGGTTACTGGACTGAACAAGGAGTGGGTGACTGGTTTGAATCAACACTACACTAGACAGAACTGGAGTGGTTACTGGAAGGAAAGGAGTGGTTCTGGTTAGAATCAACACTACACTGACAGAACTGGAGTGGTTATGGGTTATGAATCAACATACACTAGACAGACAGAAGCCAGTTGGTTACTGACTGATCAGGAGTAGGTTAACTGGACAGAACTGGAGAGTGGTTACTGGACAGAACTGGAGTGGTGACTGGTTATGAATCAACACTACACTAGACAGAACAGGAGTGGTTACTGGACAGAACAGGAGTGGTGACTGGTTCTGAATCAACACTACACTAGACAGAAACTGGAGTGGTCTACTGGACCAGAACAGGGAGTGGTGACTGGTTATGAATCAACACTACACTAGACTAGAACTGGAGTGGTTACTGGATCTGAACAGGGTGAGTTAATGGTTATGAATAACCACTACACTAGACAGAACAGGAGTGGTTACTGGACGGACAGAACAGGAGTGGTGACTGGTTATGAATCAACACTACACTAGGACAGAACTGGAGTGGTTACTGGACAGAACAGGAGTGATGATACTGGTTATGAATCAACACTACACTAGACAGGAACTGGAGTGGTTACTGGACTGAAACACTACTAAGGACAGAACAGAGTGGTTACTGGTTATGATCAACAGCTACACTAGACAGACTGAGTGGTTACTGGACAGAACAGGAGTGGTGACTGGTTATGAATCAACACTACACTAGACAGAACAGGAGTGGTTACTGGACAGAACAGGAGTGGTGGACTGGTTATGAATCAACGACTACACTAGACAGAACTGGAGTGGTTACTGGACAGAACAGGAGTGGTTGACTGGTTATGAAATCAACACTACACTAGACAGAACTGGAGTGTTGGACAGAGTGTTACAGGACAGGCAACAGGAGAGGTGACTGGTTATGAATCAACCACTACACTCTAGACAGAACAGAACAAGGAGTGGTTACTGGACAGAAGGAGGAGTGGTGGACTGGTTATGAATCAACACTACACTAGACAGAACTGGAGTGGTTACTGGACAGAACAGAGTGGTTACTGGTTATTGAATCAACACTACACTTAGACAGAACTGGAGTGGTTACTGGACAGAACAGGAGTGGTTACTTGACTGAACAAGTTGGTGATGAATCAACACTACACTAGACAGAAACTGGAGTGGTTACTGGAACAAGAACAGGAGTGGTGACTTGTTGTTATGAATCAAAACACTACACTAGACAGAAAACTGGAGTGGTTACTGGACAGAACAGGAGTGGTTACTGGTTATGAATCAACACTACACTTGACATTAACTGGAGTGGTTTAACTGGACATCAGAACAGGAGTGGTTGACTGGTTATGAATCACCACTACACTAGACAGAACTGGGAGTGGTGAGTGGTTATGAATCAACAACTGGACAAGAACAGGAGTGGTTATGGTTATGAAATCAACACTACACTAGACCAGAACTGGAGGTGTGGGTGGTTACTTGGAACAGGAACAGGAGTGGTGACTGGTTTATGAATTCAACACATACACTAGACAGAAACAGAGGAGTGGGGGTTACTGGACAGAACAGGAGTGGTGACTGGTTATGAATCAACACAACACTAGACAGAACTGGAGTGGTTACTGGGACAGAACAAGGAGTGGTTACTGGTTATGAAATCAACACTACACTAGACAGAACTGGAGTGGTTACTGGACAGAACAGGAGTGGTGACTGGTTATGAATCAACACTACACTAGACAGAACTGGAGTGGTTACTGGAGCAGAACAGGAGTGGTGACTGGTTATGAATCAACACTACCCTCGTTCACTGCCGTAGAAAGCCGAGAACTGGAAATTACTACACTAGTGGAGTGGAGTTATACTGGACAGAACAGGAGTGGGTGACTGTTTATGAATATCAACACTACACTAGACAGAACAGATGGTGTACTGGACAGAACAGGAGTGGTTACTGGTTATGAATCAACACTACACTAGACAGAACAGGAGTGGTTACTGGTTATGAATCAACACTACACTGGACAGAACTGGAGTGGTTACTGGTTATGAATCAACACTACACTAGACAGAACAGGAGTGGTCACTGGACTGATCAGGAGTGGTTACTGGACAGAACTGGAGTGGGTTACTGGACAGAACAGGAGTGGTGACTGGTTATGAATCAACACTACACTAGACAGAACAGGAGTGGTTACTGGACAGAACAGGAGTGGTGACTGGTTATGAATCAACACTACACTAGACAGAACTGGAGTGTTTACTGGACAGAACAGGAGTGGTTACTGGTTATGAATCAACACTACACTAGACAGAACTGGAGTGGTTACTGGACTGAACAGGGTGGTTACTGGTTATGAATCAACACTACACTAGACAGAACAGGAGTGGTTACTGGTCTGGACAGAACAGGAGTGGTGACTGGTTATGAATCAACACTACACTAGACAGAACTGGAGTGGGGTTACTGGACAGAACAGGAGTGGTGACTGGTTATGAATCAACACTTACACTAGGGGGGGGGGACAGAACTTTGGAGTGGGAGTGGTTTACTGGACAGAACAGGAGTGGTGACTGGTTATGAATCAACACTACACTAGACAGAACAGGAGTGGTTACTTGGACAGAACAGTAGTGGTGCCTGACAGACAAGAGTGGTGAGTGGTTATGGATACAACTGATGGTTCACACAACACTAGACAGAACTGGAGTGGTGACTGGTTATGAATCAACACTACACTAGGACAGAACTGGAGTGGTTACTGGACAGAACAGGAGTGGTGACTGGTTATGAAATCAACACTACACTAGACAGAACTGGAGTGGTTTTTAAAAAAAAAAAACTGGACAGAACAGGAGTGGTGACTGGTTATGAATCAACACTACACTAGACAGAACTGGAGTGGTGGTTACTGGACAGAACAGGAGTGGTTGACTGGTTATGAATCACTACACTACACACAGGAGTCAGACAGAACAGGAGTGGTGAGTTGAATCAAAAAAAAAAAAAAAAAAAAAAAAAAAAGACAGAACAGGAGTGGTTAACTGGACAGAACAGGAGTGACTGTTATGAATCAAACACTACACGAACAGAGTACACAAGGACTGGACAGAACAGGAGTGGTTACACGGACGAACCAGGAGTGGTTTATGAATCAACACTACACTAACAGAACTGGAGTGAGTGGTTACTGGACAGAACAGGAGTGGTGACTGGTTATGAATCAACACTACACTAGACAGAAAGGAGTGGTGACTGGAGAACAGAACATGAGTGGTGACTGGTTATGAATCAACACTACACAAACAGAACCTAGTGTTTACAGAACGGAGTGGAGTGGTTTTCATGGTTTCTGGACAGAACAGGACTGGTGGTGGACTGGTTGAATGAATCAACACTACACTAGACAGAACAGGAGTGGTTACTGGACAGAACAGACACTACACTGGACAGAACAGGAGTGGTGACTGGTTATGAATCAACACTACACTAGACAGAACAGGAATTGGTGACTGGTTATGAATCAACACTACACTAGACAGAACAGGGAGTGGTTACTGGACAGAACAGGAGTGGTGACTGGTTATGAATCAAACACTACACTAGACAGAACTGGAGTGGTTACTGGACAGAACAGGAGTGGTTACTGGTTATGAATCAACACTACACTAGACAGAACAGGAGTGGTTACTGGACAGAACAGGAGTGGTGACTGGTTATGAATCAACACTACACTAGACAGAACTGGAGTGGTTACTGGACAGAACAAGAGTGGTTACTGGTTATGAATCAACACGTACACTAGACAGAACTGGAGTGGTTACTGGACAGAACAAGAGTGGTGACTGGTTATGAATCAACACTACACTAGACAGAACTGGAGTGGTTACTGGACAGAACAGGAGTGGTTACTGGTTATGAATCAACAATACACTGGACAGAACAGGAGTGGTTACTGGTTATGAATCAACACTACACTAGACAGAACTGGAGTGGTTACTGGACAGAACAGGAGTGGTTACTGGACAGAACAGGAGTGGTGACTGGTTATGAATCAACACTACACTGGACAGAACAGGAGTGGTTACTGGTTATGAATCAACACTACACTGGACAGAACTGGAGTGGTTACTGGTTATGAATCAACACTACACTAGACAGAACAGAAGTGGTTACTGGACTGATCAGGAGTGGTTACTGGACAGAACTGGAGTGGTTACTGGACAGAACAGGAGTTGTGACTGGTTATGTATCAACACTACACTAGACAGAACAGGAGTGGTTACTGGACAGAACAGGAGTGGTGACTGGTTATGAATCAACACTACACTAGACAGAACTGGAGTGGTTACTGGACAGAACAGGAGTGGTGACTGGTTATGAATCAACACTACACTAGACAGAACTGGAGTGGTTACTGGACAGAACAGGAGTGGTTACTGGTTATGAATCAACAATACACTGGACAGAACAGGAGTGGTTACTGGTTATGAATCAACACTACACTAGACAGAACTGGAGTGGTTACTGGACAGAACAGGAGTGGTTACTGGACAGAACAGGAGTGGTGACTGGTTATGAATCAACACTACACTGGACAGAACAGGAGTGGTTACTGGTTATGAATCAACACTACACTGGACAGAACTGGAGTGGTTACTGGTTATGAATCAACACTACACTAGACAGAACAGAAGTGGTTACTGGACTGATCAGGAGTGGTTACTGGACAGAACTGGAGTGGTTACTGGACAGAACAGGAGTTGTGACTGGTTATGTATCAACACTACACTAGACAGAACAGGAGTGGTTACTGGACAGAACAAGAGTGGTGACTGGTTATGAATCAACACTTCACTAGACAGAACTGGGGTGGTTACTGGACAGAACAGGAGTGGTTACTGGTTATGAATCAACACTACACTAGACAGAACTGGAGTGGTTACTGGACAGAACAGGAGTGGTGACTGGTTATGAATCAACACTACAATAGACAGAACTGGAGTGGTTACTGGACAGAACAGGAGTGGTGACTGGTTATGAATCAACACTACACTAGACAGAACTGGAGTGGTTACTGGACAAAACAGGAGTGGTTACTGGTTATGAATCAACACTACACTAGACAGAACTGGAGTGGTTACTGGACAGAACAGGAGTGGTTACTGGTTATGAATCAACACTACACTGGACAGAACAGGAGTGGTTACTGGTTATGAATCAACACTACACTGGACAGAACTGGAGTGGTTACTGGTTATGAATCAACACTACACTAGACAGAACAGGAGTGGTCACTGGACTGATCAGGAGTGGTTACTGGACAGAACTTGAGTGGTTACTGGACAGAACAGGAGTGGTGACTGGTTATGAATCAACACTACACTAGACAGAAACAGGAGTGGTTACTGGACAGAACAGGAGTGGTGACTGGTTATGAATCAACACTACACTAGACAGAACTGGAGTGGTTACTGGACAGAACAGGAGTGGTTACTGGTTATGAATCAACACTACACTAGACAGAACTGGAGTGGTTACTGGACTGAACAGGGGTGGTTACTGGTTATGAATCAACACTACACTAGACAGAACAGGAGTGGTTACTGGACAGAACAGGGGTGGTTACTGGTTATGAATCAACACTACACTAGACAGAACAGGAGTGGTTACTGGACAGAACAGGAGTGGTTACTGGTTATGAATCAACACTACACTGGACAGAACAGGAGTGGTTACTGGTAATGAATCAACACTACACTGGACAGAACTGGAGTGGTGTGGTTACTGGTTATGAATCAACACTACACTAGACAGAACAGGAGTGGTCACTGGACTGATCAGGAGTGGTTACTGGACAGAACTGGAGTGGTTACTGGACAGAACAGGAGTGGTGACTGGTTATGAATCAACACAACACTAGACAGAACAGGAGTGGTTACTGGACAGAACAGGAGTGGTGACTGGTTATGAATCAACACTACACTAGACAGAACTGGAGTGGTTACTGGACAGAACAGGAGTGGTTACTGGTTATGAATCAACACTATACTAGACAGAACTGGAGTGGTTACTGGACTGAACAGGGGTGGTTACTGGTTATGAATCAACACTACACTAGACAGAACTGGAGTGGTTACTGGACAGAACAGGAGTGGTGACTGGTTATGAATCAACACTACACTAGACAGAACTGGAGTGGTTACTGGACAGAACAGGAGTGGTGACTGGACAGAACAGGAGTGGTGACTGGTTATGAATCAACACTACACTAGACAGAACTGGAGTGGTTACTGGACTGAACAGGAGTGGTTACTGGACAGAACAGGAGTGGTGACTGGATATGAATCAACACTACACTAGACATAACTGGAGTGGTTACTGGACAGAACATGAGTGGTGACTGGTTATGAATCAACACTACACTAGACAGAACTGGAGTGGTTACTGGACAGAACAGGAGTGGTGACTGGTTATGAATCAACACTACAATAGACAGAACTGGAGTGGTTACTGGACAGAACAGGAGTGGTGACTGGTTATGAATCAACACTACACTAGACAGAACTGGAGTGGTTACTGGACAAAACAGGAGTGGTTACTGGTTATGAATCAACACTACACTAGACAGAACTGGAGTGGTTACTGGACAGAACAGGAGTGGTTACTGGTTATGAATCAACACTACACTGGACAGAACAGGAGTGGTTACTGGTTATGAATCAACACTACACTGGACAGAACTGGAGTGGTTACTGGTTGTGAATCAACACTACACTAGACAGAACAGGAGTGGTCACTGGACTGATCAGGAGTGGTTACTGGACAGAACTTGAGTGGTTACTGGACAGAACAGGAGTGGTGACTGGTTATGAATCAACACTACACTAGACAGAACAGGAGTGGTTACTGGACAGAACAGGAGTGGTGACTGGTTATGAATCAACACTACACTAGACAGAACTGGAGTGGTTACTGGACAGAACAGGAGTGGTTACTGGTTATGAATCAACACTACACTAGACAGAACTGGAGTGGGTACTGGACAGAACAGGAGTGGTGACTGGTTATGAATCAACACTACAATAGACAGAACTGGAGTGGTTACTGGACAGAACAGGAGTGGTGACTGGTTATGAATCAACACTACACTAGACAGAACTGGAGTGGTTACTGGACAAAACAGGAGTGGTTACTGGTTATGAATCAACACTACACTAGACAAAACTGGAGTGGTTACTGGACAGAACAGGAGTGGTTACTGGTTATGAATCAACACTACACTGGACAGAACAGGAGTGGTTACTGGTTATGAATCAACACTACACTGGACAGAATTGGAGTGGTTACTGGTTATGAATCAACACTACACTAGACAGAACAGGAGTGGTCACTGGACTGATCAGGAGTGGTTACTGGACAGAACTTGAGTGGTTACTGGACAGAACAGGAGTGGTGACTGGTTATGAATCAACACTACACTAGACAGAACAGGAGTGGTTACTGGACAGAACAGGAGTGGTGACTGGTTATGAATCAACACTACACTAGACAGAACTGGAGTGGTTACTGGACAGAACAGGAGTGGTTACTGGTTATGAATCAACACTACACTAGACAGAACTGGAGTGGTTACTGGACTGAACAGGGGTGGTTACTGGTTATGAATCAACACTACACTAGACAGAACAGGAGTGGTGTGGTTACTGGACAGAACAGGGGTGGTTACTGGTTATGAATCAACACTACACTAGACAGAACAGGAGTGGTTACTGGACAGAACAGGAGTGGTTACTGGTTATGAATCAACACTACACTGGACAGAACAGGAGTGGTTACTGGTAATGAATCAACACTACACTGGACAGAACTGGAGTGGTTACTGGTTATGAATCAACACTACACTAGACAGAACAGGAGTGGTCACTGGACTGATCAGGAGTGGTTACTGGACAGAACTGGAGTGGTTACTGGACAGAACAGGAGTGGTGACTGGTTATGAATCAACACAACACTAGACAGAACAGGAGTGGTTACTGGACAGAACAGGAGTGGTGACTGGTTATGAATCAACACTACACTAGACAGAACTGGACTGGAGTGGTTACTGGACAGAACAGGAGTGGTTACTGGTTATGAATCAACACTACACTAGACAGAACTGGAGTGGTTACTGGACAGAACAGGAGTGGTGACTGGTTATGAATCAACACTACACTAGACAGAACTGGAGTGGTTACTGGACTGAACAGGAGTGGTTACTGGACAGAACAGGAGTGGTGACTGGTTATGAATCAACACTACACTAGACATAACTGGAGTGGTTACTGGACAGAACAGGAGTGGTGACTGGTTATGAATCAACACTACACTAGACAGAACTGGAGTGGTTACTGGACAGAACAGGAGTGGTGACTGGTTATGAATCAACACTACACTAGACAGAATAGGAGTGGTTACTGGACAGAACAGGAGTGGTGACTGGTTATGAATCAACACTACACTAGACAGAACAGGAGTGGTTACTGGACAGAACAGGAGTGGTTACTGGACAGAACAGGAGTGGTGACTGGTTATGAATCAACACTACACTAGACAGAACAGGAGTGGTTACTGGACAGAACAGGAGTGGTGACTGGTTATGAATCAACACTACACTAGACAGAACTGGAGTGGTTACTGGACAGAACAGGAGTGGTGACTAGTTATGAATCAACACTACACTAGACAGAACAGGAGTGGTTACTGGTTATGAATCAACACTACACTAGACAGAACTGGAGTGGTTACTGGACAGAACAGGAGTGGTTACTGGTTATGAATCAACACTACACTAGACAGAACAGGAGTGGTTACTGGACAGAACAGGAGTGGTTACTGGACAGAACAGGAGTGGTGACTGGTTATGAATCAACACTACACTAGACAGAACAGGAATGGTGACTGGTTATGAATCAACACTACACTAGACAGAACAGGAGTGGTTACTGGACAGAACAGGAGTGGTGACTGGTTATGAATCAACACTACACTAGACAGAACTGGAGTGGTTACTGGACAGAACAGGAGTGGTGACTGGTTATGAATCAACACTACACTAGACAGAACAGGAGTGGTTACTGGACAGAACAGGAGTGGTGACTGGTTATGAATCAACACTACACTAGACAGAACTGGAGTGGTTACTGGACAGAACAAGAGTGGTTACTGGTTATGAATCAACACTACACTAGACAGAACTGGAGTGGTTACTGGACAGAACAAGAGTGGTGACTGGTTATGAATCAACACTACACTAGACAGATCAGGAGTGGTTACTGGACAGAACAGGAGTGGTTACTGGTTATGAATCAACACTACACTGGACAGAACAGGCCTGGTTACTGGTTATGAATCAACACTACACTAGACAGAACTGGAGTGGTTACTGGACAGAACAGGAGTGGTTACTGGTTATGAATCAACACTACACTGGACAGAACAGGAGTGGTTACTGGTTATGAATCAACACTACACTGGACAGAACTGGAGTGGTTACTGGTTATGAATCAACACTACACTAGACAGAACAGGAGTGGTTACTGGACTGATCAGGAGTGGTTACTGGACAGAACTGGAGTGGTTACTGGACAGAATAGGAGTGGTGACTGGTTATGAATCAACACTACACTAGACAGAACAGGAGTGGTTACTGGACAGAACAGGAGTGGTGACTGGTTATGAATCAACACTACACTAGACAGAACTGGAGTGGTTACTGGACTGAACAGGGGTGGTTACTGGTTATGAATCAACACTACACTAGACAGAACAGGAGTGGTTACTGGACAGAACAGGAGTGGTGACTGGTTATGAATCAACACTACACTAGACAGAACAGGAGTGGTTACTGGACAGAACAAGAGTGGTGACTGGTTATGAATCAACACTACACTAGACAGAACTGGAGTGGTGACTGGTTATGAATCAACACTACACTAGACAGAACAGGAGTGGTTACTGGACAGAACAAGAGTGGTGACTGGTTATGAATCAACACTACACTAGACAGAACTGGAGTGGTTACTGGACAGAACAGGAGTGGTTACTGGTTATGAATCAACACTACACTAGACAGAACTGGAGTGGTTACTGGACAGAACAGGAGTGGTGACTGGTTATGAATCAACACTACACTAGACAGAACTGGAGTGGTTACTGGACAGAACAGGAGTGGTTACTGGTTATGAATCAACACTACACTGGACAGAACAGGAGTGGTTACTGGTTATGAATCAACACTACACTGGACAGAACTGGAGTGGTTACTGGTTATGAATCAACACTACACTAGACAGAACAGGAGTGGTCACTGGACTGATCAGGAGTGGTTACTGGACAGAACTGGAGTGGTTACTGGACAGAACAGGAGTGGTGACTGGTTATGAATCAACACTACACTAGACAGAACAGGAGTGGTTACTGGACAGAACAGGAGTGGTGACTGGTTATGAATCAACACTACACTAGACAGAACTGGAGTGGTTTGGTTACTGGACAGAACAGGAGTGGTTACTGGTTATGAATCAACACTACACTAGACAGAACTGGAGTGGTTACTGGACTGAACAGGGGTGGTTACTGGTTATGAATCAACACTACACTAGACAGAACAGGAGTGGTTACTGGACAGAACAGGGGTGGTTACTGGTTATGAATCAACACTACACTAGACAGAACAGGAGTGGTTACTGGACAGAACAGGAGTGGTTACTGGTTATGAATCAACACTACACTGGACAGAACAGGAGTGGTTACTGGTAATGAATCAACACTACACTGGACAGAACTGGAGTGGTTACTGGTTATGAATCAACACTACACTAGACAGAACAGGAGTGGTCACTGGACTGATCAGGAGTGGTTACTGGACAGAACTGGAGTGGTTACTGGACAGAACAGGAGTGGTGACTGGTTATGAATCAACACAACACTAGACAGAACAGGAGTGGTTACTGGACAGAACAGGAGTGGTGACTGGTTATGAATCAACACTACACTAGACAGAACTGGAGTGGTTACTGGACAGAACAGGAGTGGTTACTTGTTATGAATCAACACTACACTAGACAGAACTGGAGTGGTTACTGGACTGAACAGGGGTGGTTACTGGTTATGAATCAACACTACACTAGACAGAACTGGAGTGGTTACTGGACAGAACAGGAGTGGTGACTGGTTATGAATCAACACTACACTGGACAGAACTGGAGTGGTTACTGGACAGAACAGGAGTGGTGACTGGACAGAACAGGAGTGGTGACTGGTTATGAATCAACACTACACTAGACAGAACTGGAGTGGTTACTGGACTGAACAGGAGTGGTTACTGGACAGAACAGGAGTGGTGACTGGTTATGAATCAACACTACACTAGACAGAACTGGAGTGGTTACTGGACAGAACAGGAGTGGTGACTGGTTATGAATCAACACTACACTAGACAGAACTGGAGTGGTTACTGGACAGAACAGGAGTGGTGACTGGTTATGAATCAACACTACACTAGACAGAACTGGAGTGGTTACTGGACAGAACAGGAGTGGTTACTGGTTATGAATCAACACTACACTAGACAGAACAGGAGTGGTTACTGGACAGAACAGGAGTGGTTACTGGACAGAACAGGAGTGGTGACTGGTTATGAATCAACACTACACTAGACAGAACAGGAGTGGTTACTGGACAGAACAGGAGTGGTTACTGGACAGAACAGGAGTGGTGACTGGTTATGAATCAACACTACACTGGACAGAACAGGCGTGGTTACTGGTTATGAATCAACACTACACTAGACAGAACTGGAGTGGTTACTGGACAGAACAGGAGTGGTTACTGGTTATGAATCAACACTACACTGGACAGAACAGGAGTGGTTACTGGTTATGAATCAACACTACACTGGACAGAACTGGAGTGGTTACTGGTTATGAATCAACACTACACTAGACAGAACAGGAGTGGTTACTGGACTGATCAGGAGTGGTTACTGGACAGAACTGGAGTGGTTACTGGACAGAATAGGAGTGGTGACTGGTTATGAATCAACACTACACTAGACAGAACAGGAGTGGTTACTGGACAGAACAGGAGTGGTGACTGGTTATGAATCAACACTACACTAGACAGAACTGGAGTGGTTACTGGACTGAACAGGGGTGGTTACTGGTTATGAATCAACACTACACTAGACAGAACAGGAGTGGTTACTGGACAGAACAGGAGTGGTGACTGGTTATGAATCAACACTACACTAGACAGAACAGGAGTGGTTACTGGACAGAACAAGAGTGGTGACTGGTTATGAATCAACACTACACTAGACAGAACTGGAGTGGTGACTGGTTATGAATCAACACTACACTAGACAGAACAGGAGTGGTTACTGGACAGAACAAGAGTGGTGACTGGTTATGAATCAACACTACACTAGACAGAACTGGAGTGGTTACTGGACAGAACAGGAGTGGTTACTGGTTATGAATCAACACTACACTAGACAGAACTGGAGTGGTTACTGGACAGAACAGGAGTGGTGACTGGTTATGAATCAACACTACACTAGACAGAACTGGAGTGGTTACTGGACAGAACAGGAGTGGTTACTGGTTATGAATCAACACTACACTGGACAGAACAGGAGTGGTTACTGGTTATGAATCAACACTACACTGGACAGAACTGGAGTGGTTACTGGTTATGAATCAACACTACACTAGACAGAACAGGAGTGGTCATTGGACTGATCAGGAGTGGTTACTGGACAGAACTGGAGTGGTTACTGGACAGAACAGGAGTGGTGACTGGTTATGAATCAACACTACACTAGACAGAACAGGAGTGGTTACTGGACAGAACAGGAGTGGTGACTGGTTATGAATCAACACTACACTAGACAGAACTGGAGTGGTTACTGGACAGAACAGGAGTGGTTACTGGTTATGAATCAACACTACACTAGACAGAACTGGAGTGGTTACTGGACTGAACAGGGGTGGTTACTGGTTATGAATCAACACTACACTAGACAGAACAGGAGTGGTTACTGGACAGAACAGGGGTGGTTACTGGTTATGAATCAACACTACACTAGACAGAACAGGAGTGGTTACTGGACAGAACAGGAGTGGTTACTGGTTATGAATCAATACTACACTGGACAGAACAGGAGTGGTTACTGGTAATGAATCAACACTACACTGGACAGAACTGGAGTGGTTACTGGTTATGAATCAACACTACACTAGACAGAACAGGAGTGGTCACTGGACTGATCAGGAGTGGTTACTGGACAGAACTGGAGTGGTTACTGGACAGAACAGAACAGGAGTGGTGACTGGTTATGAATCAACACAACACTAGACAGAACAGGAGTGGTTACTGGACAGAACAGGAGTGGTGACTGGTTATGAATCAACACTACACTAGACAGAACTGGAGTGGTTACTGGACAGAACAGGAGTGGTTACTTGTTATGAATCAACACTACACTAGACAGAACTGGAGTGGTTACTGGACTGAACAGGGGTGGTTACTGGTTATGAATCAACACTACACTAGACAGAACTGGAGTGGTTACTGGACAGAACAGGAGTGGTGACTGGTTATGAATCAACACTACACTGGACAGAACTGGAGTGGTTACTGGACAGAACAGGAGTGGTGACTGGACAGAACAGGAGTGGTGACTGGTTATGAATCAACACTACACTAGACAGAACTGGAGTGGTTACTGGACTGAACAGGAGTGGTTACTGGACAGAACAGGAGTGGTGACTGGTTATGAATCAACACTACACTAGACAGAACTGGAGTGGTTACTGGACAGAACAGGAGTGGTGACTGGTTATGAATCAACACTACACTAGACAGAACTGGAGTGGTTACTGGACAGAACAGGAGTGGTGACTGGTTATGAATCAACACTACACTAGACAGAACTGGAGTGGTTACTGGACAGAACAGGAGTGGTTACTGGTTATGAATCAACACTACACTAGACAGAACAGGAGTGGTTACTGGACAGAACAGGAGTGGTTACTGGACAGAACAGGAGTGGTGACTGGTTATGAATTAACACTACACTAGACAGAACAGGAGTGGTTACTGGACAGAACAGGAGTGGTTACTGGACAGAACAGGAGTGGTGACTGGTTATGAATCAACACTACACTAGACAGAACAGGAGTGGTTACTGGACAGAACAGGAGTGGTGACTGGTTATGAATCAACACTACACTAGACAGAACTGGAGTGGTTACTGGACAGAACAGGAGTGGTGACTAGTTATGAATCAACACTACACTAGACAGAACAGGAGTGGTTACTGGTTATGAATCAACACTACACTAGACAGAACTGGAGTGGTTACTGGACAGAACAGGAGTGGTTACTGGTTATGAATCAACACTACACTAGACAGAACAGGAGTGGTTACTGGACAGAACAGGAGTGGTGACTGGTTATGAATCAACACTACACTAGACAGAACAGGAATGGTGACTGGTTATGAATCAACACTACACTAGACAGAACAGGAGTGGTTACTGGACAGAACAGGAGTGGTGACTGGTTATGAATCAACACTACACTAGACAGAACTGGAGTGGTTACTGGACAGAACAGGAGTGGTGACTGGTTATGAATCAACACTACACTAGACAGAACAGGAGTGGTTACTGGACAGAACAGGAGTGGTGACTGGTTATGAATCAACACTACACTAGACAGAACTGGAGTGGTTACTGGACAGAACAAGAGTGGTTACTGGTTATGAATCAACACTACACTAGACAGAACTGGAGTGGTTACTGGACTGGACAGAACAGGAGTGGTTACTGGTTATGAATCAACACTACACTGGACAGAACAGGAGTGGTTACTGGTTATGAATCAACACTACACTAGACAGAACTGGAGTGGTTACTGGACAGAACAGGAGTGGTTACTGGTTATGAATCAACACTACACTAGACAGAACTGGAGTGGTTACTGGACAGAACAGGAGTGGTTACTGGTTATGAATCAACACTACACTAGACAGAACAGGAGTGGTTACTGGTTATGAATCAACACTACACTGGACAGAACTGGAGTGGTTACTGGTTATGAATCAACACTACACTAGACAGAACAGGAGTGGTTACTGGACTGATCAGGAGTGGTTACTGGACAGAACTGGAGTGGTTACTGGACAGAACAGGAGTGGTGACTGGTTATGAATCAACACTACACTAGACAGAACAGGAGTGGTTACTGGACAGAACAGGAGTGGTGACTGGTTATGAATCAACACTACGCTAGACAGAACTGGAGTGGTTACTGGACAGAACAGGAGTGGTGACTGGTTATGAATCAACACTACACTAGACAGAACTGGAGTGGTTACTGGACTGAACAGGGGTGGTTACTGGTTATGAATCAACACTACACTAGACAGAACAGGAGTGGTTACTGGACAGAACAGGAGTGGTGACTGGTTATGAATCAACACTACACTAGACAGAACAGGAGTGGTTACTGGACAGAACAAGAGTGGTGACTGGTTATGAATCAACACTACACTAGACAGAACTGGAGTGGTTACTGGACTGAACAGGGGTGGTTACTGGTTATGAATCAACACTACACTAGACAGAACTGGAGTGGTTACTGGACAGAACAGGAGTGGTTACTGGTTATGAATCAACACTACACTGGACAGAACAGGAGTGGTTACTGGTTATGAATCAACACTACACTGGACAGAACTGGAGTGGTTACTGGTTATGAATCAACACTACACTAGACAGAACAGGAGTGGTCACTGGACTGATCAGGAGTGGTTACTGGACAGAACTGGCGTGGTTACTGGACAGAACAGGAGTGGTGACTGGTTATGAATCAACACTACACTAGACAGAACAGGAGTGGTTACTGGACAGAACAGGAGTGGTGACTGGTTATGAATCAACACTACACTAGACAGAACTGGAGTGGTTACTGGACAGAACAGGAGTGGTAACTGGTTATGAATCAACACTACACTAGACAGAACTGGAGTGGTTACTGGACTGAACAGGGGTGGTTACTGGTTATGAATCAACACTACACTAGACAGAACAGGAGTGGTTACTGGAGAGAACAGGGGTGGTTACTGGTTATGAATCAACACTACACTAGACAGAACAGGAGTGGTTACTGGACAGAACAGGAGTGGTTACTGGTTATGAATCAACACTACACTGGACAGAACAGGAGTGGTTACTGGTAATGAATCAACACTACACTGGACAGAACTGGAGTGGTTACTGGTTATGAATCATACACTAGACAGAACAGGAGTGGTCACTGGACTGATCAGGAGTGGTTACTGGACAGAACTGGAGTGGTTACTGGACAGAACAGGAGTGGTGACTGGTTATGAATCAACACAACACTAGACAGAACAGGAGTGGTTACTGGACAGAACAGGAGTGGTGACTGGTTATGAATCAACACTACACTAGACAGAACTGGAGTGGTTACTGGACAGAACAGGAGTGGTTACTGGTTATGAATCAACACTACACTAGACAGAACTGGAGTGGTTACTGGACTGAACAGGGGTGGTTACTGGTTATGAATCAACACTACACTAGACAGAACTGGAGTGGTTACTGGACGGAACAGGAGTGGTGACTGGTTATGAATCAACACTACACTGGACAGAACTGGAGTGGTTACTGGACAGAACAGGAGTGGTGACTGGACAGAACAGGAGTGGTGACTGGTTATGAATCAACACTACACTAGACAGAACTGGAGTGGTTACTGGACTGAACAGGAGTGGTTACTGGACAGAACAGGAGTGGTGACTGGTTATGAATCAACACTACACTAGACAGAACTGGAGTGGTTACTGGACAGAACAGGAGTGGTGACTGGTTATGAATCAACACTACACTAGACAGAACTGGAGTGGTTACTGGACAGAACAGGAGTGGTGACTGGTTATGAATCAACACTACACTAGACAGAACTGGAGTGGTTACTGGACAGAACAGGAGTGGTTACTGGTTATGAATCAACACTACACTAGACAGAACAGGAGTGGTTACTGGACAGAACAAGAGTGGTTACTGGACAGAACAGGAGTGGTGACTGGTTATGAATCAACACTACACTAGACAGAACAGGAGTGGTTACTGGACAGAACAGGAGTGGTTACTGGACAGAACAGGAGTGGTGACTGGTTATGAATCAACACTACACTAGACAGAACAGGAGTGGTTACTGGACAGAACAGGAGTGGTGACTGGTTATGAATCAACACTACACTAGACAGAACTGGAGTGGTTACTGGACAGAACAGGAGTGGTGACTAGTTATGAATCAACACTACACTAGACAGAACAGGAGTGGTTACTGGTTATGAATCAACACTACACTAGACAGAACTGGAGTGGTTACTGGACAGAACAGGAGTGGTTACTGGTTATGAATCAACACTACACTAGACAGAACAGGAGTGGTTACTGGACAGAACAGGAGTGGTGACTGGTTATGAATCAACACTACACTAGACAGAACAGGAATGGTGACTGGTTATGAATCAACACTACACTAGACAGAACAGGAGTGGTTACTGGACAGAACAGGAGTGGTGACTGGTTATGAATCAACACTACACTAGACAGAACTGGAGTGGTTACTGGACAGAACAGGAGTGGTGACTGGTTATGAATCAACACTACACTAGACAGAACAGGAGTGGTTACTGGACAGAACAGGAGTGGTGACTGGTTATGAATCAACACTACACTAGACAGAACTGGAGTGGTTACTGGACAGAACAAGAGTGGTTACTGGTTATGAATCAACACTACAATAGACAGAACTGGAGTGGTTACTGGACAGAACAGGAGTGGTTACTGGTTATGAATCAACACTACACTGGACAGAACAGGAGTGGTTACTGGTTATGAATCAACACTACACTAGACAGAACAGGAGTGGTTACTGGACTGATCAGGAGTGGTTACTGGACAGAACTGGAGTGGTTACTGGACAGAACAGGAGTGGTGACTGGTTATGAATCAACACTACACTAGACAGAACAGGAGTGGTTACTGGACAGAACAGGAGTGGTGACTGGTTATGAATCAACACTACACTAGACAGAACTGGAGTGGTTACTGGACAGAACAGGAGTGGTGACTGGTTATGAATCAACACTACACTAGACAGAACTGGAGTGGTTACTGGACTGAACAGGGGTGGTTACTGGTTATGAATCAACACTACACTAGACAGAACAGGAGTGGTTACTGGACAGACAGAACAGGAGTGGTGACTGGTTATGAATCAACACTACACTAGACAGAACTGGAGTGGTTACTGGACAGAACAGGAGTGGTGACTGGTTATGAATCAACACTACACTAGACAGAACTGGAGTGGTTACTGGACAGAACAGGAGTGGTTACTGGTTATGAATCAACACTACACTAGACAGAACTGGAGTGGTTACTGGACAGAACAGGAGTGGTTACTGGTTATGAATCAACACTACACTGGACAGAACAGGAGTGGTGACTGGTTATGAATCAACACTACACTAGACAGAACAGGAGTGGTGACTGGTTATGAATCAACACAACACTAGACAGAACTGGAGTGGAGTGGTTTCTGGACAGATCAGGAGTGGTGACTGGTTATGAATCAACACTACACTAGACAGAACTGGAGTGGTTACTGGACAGAACAGGATTGGTGACTGGTTATGAATCAACACTACACTAGACAGAACAGGAGTGGTGACTGGACAGAACAGAACAGGAGTGGTTACTGGACAGAACTGGAGTGGTTACTGGACAGAACAGGAGTGGTGACTGGTTATGAATCAACACTACACTAGACAGAACTGGAGTGGTTACTGGACAGAACAGGAGTGGTGACTGGTTATGAATCAACACTACACTAGACAGAACTGGAGTGGAGTGGTTACTGGACAGAACAGGAGTGGTGACTGGTTATGAATCAACACTACACTGGACAGAACAGGAGTGGTTACTGGACAGAACAAGAGTGGTGACTGGTTATGAATCAACACTACACTAGACAGAACTGGAGTGGTGACTGGTTATGAATCAACACTACACTAGACAGAACTGGAGTGGTTACTGGACAGAACAGGAGTGGTTACTGGTTATGAATCAACACTACACTAGACAGAACTGGAGTGGTTACTGGACAGAACAGGTGTGGTGACTGGTTATGAATCAACACTACACTAGACAGAACTGGAGTGGTTACTGGACAGAACAGGAGTGGGTGACTGGTTATGAATCAACACTACACTAGACAGAACTGGAGTGGTTACTGGACAGAACAGGAGTGGTTACTGGTTATGAATCAACACTACACTAGACAGAACTGGAGTGGTTACTGGACAGAACAGGAGTGGTTACTGGTTATGAATCAACACTACACTGGACAGAACAGGAGTGGTGACTGGTTATGAATCAACACTACACTAGACAGAACAGGAGTGGTGACTGGTTATGAATCAACACAACACTAGACAGAACTGGAGTGGAGTGGTTTCTGGACAGATCAGGAGTGGTGACTGGTTATGAATCAACACTACACTAGACAGAACTGGAGTGGTTACTGGACAGAACAGGAGTGGTGACTGGTTATGATTCAACACTACACTAGACAGAACAGGAGTGGTGACTGGACAGAACAGGAGTGGTTACTGGACAGAACTGGAGTGGTTACTGGACAGAACAGGAGTGGTGACTGGTTATGAATCAACACTACACTAGACAAGAACTGGAGTGGTTACTGGACAGAACAGGAGTGGTGACTGGTTATGAATCAACACTACACTAGACAGAACAGGAGTGGTGACTGGACAGAACAGGAGTGGTGACTGGTTATGAATCAACACTACACTAGACAGAACTGGAGTGGTTACTGGACAGAACAGGAGTGGTTACTGGTTATGAATCAACACTACACTAGACAGAACTGGAGTGGTTACTGGACAGAACAGGAGTGGTGAATGGTTATGAATCAACACTACACTAGACAGAACTGGAGTGGTTACTGGACAGAACAGGAGTGGTGACTGGTTATGAATCAACACTACACTAGACAGAACTGGAGTGGAGTGGTTACTGGACAGAACAGGAGTGGTGACTGGTTATGAATCAACACTACACTAGACAAAACAGGAGTGGTTACTGGACAGAACAGGAGTGGTGACTGGTTATGAATCAACACTACACTAGACAGAACAGGAGTGGTTACTGGACAGAACAGGAGTGGAGTGGTGACTGGTTATGAATCAACACTACACTAGACAGAAAAGGAGTGGTTACTGGACAGAACAGGAGTGGTGACTGGTTATGAATCAACACTACACTAGACAGAACAGGAGTGGTGACTGGTTATGAATCAACACTACACTAGACAGAACAGGAGTGGTTACTGGACAGAACAGGAGTGGTGACTGGTTATGAATCAACACTACACTAGACAGAACTGGAGTGGTTACTGGTTATGAATCAACACTAAACTAGACAGAACAGGAGTGGTTACTGGACAGAACTTTAGTGGTGACTGGTTATGAATCAACACTACACCAGACAGAACTGGAGTGGTTACTGGACAGAACAGGAGTGGTTACTGGACAGAACAGGAGTGGTGACTGGTTATGAATCAACACTACACTAGACAGAACAGGAGTGGTTACTGGACAGAACAGGAGTGGTGACTGGTTATGAATCAACACTACACTAGACAGAACTGGAGTGGTGACTGGACAGAACAGGAGTGGTGACTGGTTATGAATCAACACTACACTAGACAGAACTGGAGTGGTTACTGGACAGAACAGGAGTGGTTACTGGTTATGAATCAACACTACACTAGACAGAACTGGAGTGGTTACTGGACAGAACAGGAGTGGTTACTGGTTATGAATCAACACTACACTGGACAGAACAGGAGTGGTGACTGGTTATGAATCAACACTACACTAGACAGAACAGGAGTGGTGACTGGTTATGAATCAACACAACACTAGACAGAAGAGGAGTGGAGTGGTTTCTGGACAGATCAGGAGTGGTGACTGGTTATGAATCAACACTACACTAGACAGAACTGGAGTGGTTACTGGACAGAACAGGATTGGTGACTGGTTATGAATCAACACTACACTAGACAGAACAGGAGTGGTGACTGGACAGAACAGGAGTGGTTACTGGACAGAACTGGAGTGGTTACTGGACAGAACAGGAGTGGTGACTGGTTATGAATGAATCAACACTACACTAGACAGAACTGGAGTGGTTACTGGACAGAACAGGAGTGGTGACTGGTTATGAATCAACACTACACTAGACAGAACAGGAGTGGTGACTGGACAGAACAGGAGTGGTGACTGGTTATGAATCAACACTACACTAGACAGAACTGGAGTGGTTACTGGACAGAACAGGAGTGGTTACTGGTTATGAATCAACACTACACTAGACAGAACTGGAGTGGTTACTGGACAGAACAGGAGTGGTGACTGGTTATGAATCAACACTACACTAGACAGAACTGGAGTGGTTACTGGACAGAACAGGAGTGGTGACTGGTTATGAATCAACACTACACTAGACAGAACTGGAGTGGAGTGGTTACTGGACAGAACAGGAGTGGTGACTGGTTATGAATCAACACTACACTAGACAGAACAGGAGTGGTTACTGGACAGAACAGGAGTGGTGACTGGTTATGAATCAACACTACACTAGACAGAACTGGAGTGGTGACTGGTTATGAATCAACACTACACTAGACAGAACTGGAGTGGTTACTGGACAGAACAGGAGTGGTTACTGGTTATGAATCAACACTACACTAGACAGAACTGGAGTGGTTACTGGACAGAACAGGTGTGGTGACTGGTTATGAATCAACACTACACTAGACAGAACTGGAGTGGTTACTGGACAGAACAGGAGTGGTGACTGGTTATGAATCAACACTACACTAGACAGAACTGGAGTGGTTACTGGACAGAACAGGAGTGGTTACTGGTTATGAATCAACACTACACTAGACAGAACTGGAGTGGTTACTGGACAGAACAGGAGTGGTTACTGGTTATGAATCAACACTACACTGGACAGAACAGGAGTGGTGACTGGTTATGAATCAACACTACACTAGACAGAACAGGAGTGGTGACTGGTTATGAATCAACACAACACTAGACAGAACTGGAGTGGAGTGGTTTCTGGACAGATCAGGAGTGGTGACTGGTTATGAATCAACACTACACTAGACAGAACTGGAGTGGTTACTGGACAGAACAGGAGTGGTGACTGGTTATGATTCAACACTACACTAGACAGAACAGGAGTGGTGACTGGACAGAACAGGAGTGGTTACTGGACAGAACTGGAGTGGTTACTGGACAGAACAGGAGTGGTGACTGGTTATGAATCAACACTACACTAGACAGAACTGGAGTGGTTACTGGACAGAACAGGAGTGGTGACTGGTTATGAATCAACACTACACTAGACAGAACAGGAGTGGTGACTGGACAGAACAGGAGTGGTGACTGGTTATGAATCAACACTACACTAGACAGAACTGGAGTGGTTACTGGACAGAACAGGAGTGGTTACTGGTTATGAATCAACACTACACTAGACAGAACTGGAGTGGTTACTGGACAGAACAGGAGTGGTGAATGGTTATGAATCAACACTACACTAGACAGAACTGGAGTGGTTACTGGACAGAACAGAACAGGAGTGGTGACTGGTTATGAATCAACACTACACTAGACAGAACTGGAGTGGAGTGGTTACTGGACAGAACAGGAGTGGTGACTGGTTATGAATCAACACTACACTAGACAAAACAGGAGTGGTTACTGGACAGAACAGGAGTGGTGACTGGTTATGAATCAACACTACACTAGACAGAACAGGAGTGGTTACTGGACAGAACAGGAGTGGTGACTGGTTATGAATCAACACTACACTAGACAGAAAAGGAGTGGTTACTGGACAGAACAGGAGTGGTGACTGGTTATGAATCAACACTACACTAGACAGAACAGGAGTGGTGACTGGTTATGAATCAACACTACACTAGACAGAACAGGAGTGGTTACTGGACAGAACAGGAGTGGTGACTGGTTATGAATCAACACTACACTAGACAGAACTGGAGTGGTTACTGGTTATGAATCAACACTAAACTAGACAGAACAGGAGTGGTTACTGGACAGAACAGAAGTGGTGACTGGTTATGAATCAACACTACACCAGACAGAACTGGAGTGGTTACTGGACAGAACAGGAGTGGTTACTGGACAGAACAGGAGTGGTGACTGGTTATGAATCAACACTACACTAGACAGAACTGGAGTGGTTACTGGACAGAACAGGAGTGGTGACTGGTTATGAATCAACACTACACTAGACAGAACTGGAGTGGTTACTGGACAGAACAGGAGTGGTTACTGGTTATGAATCAACACTACACTAGACAGAACTGGAGTGGTTACTGGACAGAACAGGAGTGGTTACTGGTTATGAATCAACACTACACTGGACAGAACAGGAGTGGTGACTGGTTATGAATCAACACTACACTAGACAGAACAGGAGTGGTGACTGGTTATGAATCAACACAACACTAGACAGAAGAGGAGTGGTTACTGGACAGAACAGGATTGGTGACTGGTTATGAATCAACACTACACTAGACAGAACTGGAGTGGTTACTGGACAGAACAGGATTGGTGACTGGTTATGAATCAACACTACACTAGACAGAACAGGAGTGGTGACTGGACAGAACAGGAGTGGTTACTGGACAGAACTGGAGTGGTTACTGGACAGAACAGGAGTGGTGACTGGTTATGAATCAACACTACACTAGACAGAACTGGAGTGGTTACTGGACAGAACAGGAGTGGTGACTGGTTATGAATCAACACTACACTAGACAGAACAGGAGTGGTGACTGGACAGAACAGGAGTGGTGACTGGTTATGAATCAACACTACACTAGACAGAACTGGAGTGGTTACTGGACAGAACAGGAGTGGTTACTGGTTATGAATCAACACTACACTAGACAGAACTGGAATGGTTACTGGACAGAACAGGAGTGGTGACTGGTTATGAATCAACACTACACTAGACAGAACTGGAGTGGTTACTGGACAGAACAGGAGTGGTGACTGGTTATGAATCAACACTACACTAGACAGAACTGGAGTGGAGTGGTTACTGGACAGAACAGGAGTGGTGACTGGTTATGAATCAACACTACACTGGACAGAACAGGAGTGGTTACTGGACAGAACAGGAGTGGTGACTGGTTATGAATCAACACTACACTAGACAGAACAGGAGTGGTTACTGGACAGAACAGGAGTGGTGACTGGTTATGAATCAACACTACACTAGACAGAAAAGGAGTGGTTACTGGACAGAACAGGAGTGGTGACTGGTTATGAATCAACACTACACTAGACAGAACAGGAGTGGTGACTGGTTATGAATCAACACTACACTAGACAGAACAGGAGTGGTTACTGGACAGAACAGGAGTGGTGACTGGTTATGAATCAACACTACACTAGACAGAACTGGAGTGGTTACTGGTTATGAATCAACACTAAACTAGACAGAACAGGAGTGGTTACTGGACAGAACTTTAGTGGTGACTGGTTATGAATCAACACTACACCAGACAACAGAACTGGAGTGGTTACTGGACAGAACAGGAGTGGTTACTGGACAGAACAGAAGTGGTGACTGGTTATGAATCAACACTACACTAGACAGAACAGGAGTGGTTACTGGACAGAACAGGAGTGGTGACTGGTTATGAATCAACACTACACTAGACAGAACTGGAGTGGTTACTGGACAGAACAGGAGTGGTGACTGGTTATGAATCAACACTACACTAGACAGAACTGGAGTGGTTACTGGACAGAACAGGAGTGGTTACTGGTTATGAATCAACACTACACTAGACAGAACTGGAGTGGTTACTGGACAGAACAGGAGTGGTTACTGGTTATGAATCAACACTACACTGGACAGAACAGGAGTGGTGACTGGTTATGAATCAACACTACACTAGACAGAACAGGAGTGGTGACTGGTTATGAATCAACACAACACTAGACAGAAGAGGAGTGGAGTGGTTTCTGGACAGATCAGGAGTGGTGACTGGTTATGAATCAACACTACACTAGACAGAACTGGAGTGGTTACTGGACAGAACAGGATTGGTGACTGGTTATGAATCAACACTACACTAGACAGAACAGGAGTGGTGACTGGACAGAACAGGAGTGGTTACTGGACAGAACTGGAGTGGTTACTGGACAGAACAGGAGTGGTGACTGGTTATGATTCAACACTACACTAGACAGAACTGGAGTGGTTACTGGACAGAACAGGAGTGGTGACTGGTTATGAATCAACACTACACCAGACAGAACAGGAGTGGTGACTGGACAGAACAGGAGTGGTGACTGGTTATGAATCAACACTACACTAGACAGAACTGGAGTGGTTACTGGACAGAACAGGAGTGGTTACTGGTTATGAATCAACACTACACTAGACAGAACTGGAGTGGTTACTGGACAGAACAGGAGTGGTGACTGGTTATGAATCAACACTACACTAGACAGAACTGGAGTGGTTACTGGACAGAACAGGAGTGGTGACTGGTTATGAATCAACACTACACTAGACAGAACTGGAGTGGAGTGGTTACTGGACAGAACAGGAGTGGTGACTGGTTATGAATCAACACTACACTGGACAGAACTGGAGTGGTTACTGGACAGAACAGGAGTGGTGACTGGTTATGAATCAACACTACACTAGACAGAACAGGAGTGGTGACTGGACAGAACAGGAGTGGTGACTGGTTATGAATCAACACTACACTAGACAGAACTGGAGTGGTTACTGGACAGAACAGGAGTGGTTACTGGTTATGAATCAACACTACACTAGACAGAACTGGAGTGGTTACTGGACAGAACAGGAGTGGTGACTGGTTATGAATCAACACTACACTAGACAGAACTGGAGTGGTTACTGGACAGAACAGGAGTGGTGACTGGTTATGAATCAACACTACACTAGACAGAACTGGAGTGGAGTGGTTACTGGACAGAACAGGAGTGGTGACTGGTTATGAATCAACACTACACTAGACAGAACAGGAGTGGTTACTGGACAGAACAAGAGTGGTGACTGGTTATGAATCAACACTACACTAGACAGAACTGGAGTGGTGACTGGTTATGAATCAACACTACACTAGACAGAACTGGAGTGGTTACTGGACAGAACAGGAGTGGTTACTGGTTATGAATCAACACTACACTAGACAGAACTGGAGTGGTTACTGGACAGAACAGGTGTGGTGACTGGTTATGAATCAACACTACACTATACAGAACTGGAGTGGTTACTGGACAGAACAGGAGTGGTGACTGGTTATGAATCAACACTACACTAGACAGAACTGGAGTGGTTACTGGACAGAACAGGAGTGGTTACTGGTTATGAATCAACACTACACTAGACAGAACTGGAGTGGTTACTGGACAGAACAGGAGTGGTTACTGGTTATGAATCAACACTACACTGGACAGAACAGGAGTGGTGACTGGTTATGAATCAACACTACACTAGACAAAACTGGAGTGGTTACTGGACAGAACAGGAGTGGTGACTGGTTATGAATCAACACAACACTAGACAGAACTGGAGTGGAGTGGTTTCTGGACAGATCAGGAGTGGTGACTGGTTATGAATCAACACTACACTAGACAGAACTGGAGTGGTTACTGGACAGAACAGGAGTGGTGACTGGTTATGATTCAACACTACACTAGACAGAACAGGAGTGGTGACTGGACAGAACAGGAGTGGTTACTGGACAGAACTGGAGTGGTTACTGGACAGAACAGGAGTGGTGACTGGTTATGAATCAACACTACACTAGACAGAACTGGAGTGGTTACTGGACAGAACAGGAGTGGTGACTGGTTATGAATCAACACTACACTTGACAGAACAGGAGTGGTGACTGGACAGAACAGGAGTGGTGACTGGTTATGAATCAACACTACACTAGACAGAACTGGAGTGGTTACTGGACAGAACAGGAGTGGTTACTGGTTATGAATCAACACTACACTAGACAGAACTGGTTACTGGACAGAACAGGAGTGGTGACTGGTTATGAATCAACACTACACTAGACAGAACTGGAGTGGTTACTGGACAGAACAGGAGTGGTGACTGGTTATGAATCAACACTACACTAGACAGAACTGGAGTGGAGTGGTTACTGGACAGAACAGGAGTGGTGACTGGTTATGAATCAACACTACACTAGACAAAACAGGAGTGGTTACTGGACAGAACAGGAGTGGTGACTGGTTATGAATCAACACTACACTAGACAGAACAGGAGTGGTTACTGGACAGAACAGGAGTGGTGACTGGTTATGAATCAACACTACACTAGACAGAAAAGGAGTGGTTACTGGACAGAACAGGAGTGGTGACTGGTTATGAATCAACACTACACTAGACAGAACAGGAGTGGTGACTGGTTATGAATCAACACTACACTAGACAGAACAGGAGTGGTTACTGGACAGAACAGGAGTGGTGACTGGTTATGAATCAACACTACACTAGACAGAACTGGAGTGGTTACTGGTTATGAATCAACACTAAACTAGACAGAACAGGAGTGGTTACTGGACAGTACTTTAGTGGTGACTGGTTATGAATCAACACTACACCAGACAGAACTGGAGTGGTTACTGGACAGAACAGGAGTGGTTACTGGACAGAACAGAAGTGGTGACTGGTTATGAATCAACACTACACTAGACAGAACAGGAGTGGTTACTGGACAGAACAGGAGTGGTGACTGGTTATGAATCAACACTACACTAGACAGAACTGGAGTGGTTACTGGACAGAACAGGAGTGGTGACTGGTTATGAATCAACACTACACTAGACAGAACTGGAGTGGTTACTGGACAGAACAGGAGTGGTTACTGGTTATGAATCAACACTACACTAGACAGAACTGGAGTGGTTACTGGACAGAACAGGAGTGGTTACTGGTTATGAATCAACACTACACTGGACAGAACAGGAGTGGTGACTGGTTATGAATCAACACTACACACACTAGACAGAACAGGAGTGGTGACTGGTTATGAATCAACACAACACTAGACAGAAGAGGAGTGGAGTGGTTTCTGGACAGATCAGGAGTGGTGACTGGTTATGAATCAACACTACACTAGACAGAACTGGAGTGGTTACTGGACAGAACAGGATTGGTGACTGGTTATGAATCAACACTACACTAGACAGAACAGGAGTGGTGACTGGACAGAACAGGAGTGGTTACTGGACAGAACTGGAGTGGTTACTGGACAGAACAGGAGTGGTGACTGGTTATGAATCAACACTACACTAGACAGAACTGGGGTGGTTACTGGACAGAACAGGAGTGGTTACTGGTTATGAATCAACACTACACTAGACAGAACTGGAGTGGTTACTGGACAGAACAGGAGTGGTGACTGGTTATGAATCAACACTACACTAGACAGAACTGGAGTGGTTACTGGACAGAACAGGAGTGGTTACTGGTTATGAATCAACACTACACTAGACAAGACAGAACTGGAGTGGTTACTGGACAGAACAGGAGTGGTTACTGGTTATGAATCAACACTACACTGGACAGAACAGGAGTGGTGACTGGTTATGAATCAACACTACACTAGACAGAACAGGAGTGGTGACTGGTTATGAATCAACACAACACTAGACAGAAGAGGAGTGGAGTGGTTTCTGGACAGATCAGGAGTGGTGACTGGTTATGAATCAACACTACACTAGACAGAACTGGAGTGGTTACTGGACAGAACAGGATTGGTGACTGGTTATGAATCAACACTACACTAGACAGAACAGGAGTGGTGACTGGACAGAACAGGAGTGGTTACTGGACAGAACTGGAGTGGTTACTGGACAGAACAGGAGTGGTGACTGGTTATGAATCAACACTACACTAGACAGAACTGGGGTGGTTACTGGACAGAACAGGAGTGGTGACTGGTTATGAATCAACACTACACTAGACAGAACAGGAGTGGTGACTGGACAGAACAGGAGTGGTGACTGGTTATGAATCAACACTACACTAGACAGAACTGGAGTGGTTACTGGACAGAACAGGAGTGGTTACTGGTTATGAATCAACACTACACTAGACAGAACTGGAGTGGTTACTGGACAGAACAGGAGTGGTGACTGGTTATGAATCAACACTACACTAGACAGAACTGGAGTGGTTACTGGACAGAACAGGAGTGGTGACTGGTTATGAATCAACACTACACTAGACAGAACTGGAGTGGAGTGGTTACTGGACAGAACAGGAGTGGTGACTGGTTATGAATCAACACTACACTAGACAGAACAGGAGTGGTTACTGGACAGAACAAGAGTGGTGACTGGTTATGAATCAACACTACACTAGACAGAACTGGAGTGGTGACTGGTTATGAATCAACACTACACTAGACAGAACTGGAGTGGTTACTGGACAGAACAGGAGTGGTGACTGGTTATGTTATGAATCAACACTACACTAGACAGAACTGGAGTGGTTACTGGACAGAACAGGTGTGGTGACTGGTTATGAATCAACACTACACTAGACAGAACTGGAGTGGTTACTGGACAGAACAGGAGTGGTGACTGGTTATGAATCAACACTACACTAGACAGAACTGGAGTGGTTACTGGACAGAACAGGAGTGGTTACTGGTTATGAATCAACACTACACTAGACAGAACTGGAGTGGTTACTGGACAGAACAGGAGTGGTTACTGGTTATGAATCAACACTACACTGGACAGAACAGGAGTGGTGACTGGTTATGAATCAACACTACACTAGACAGAACAGGAGTGGTGACTGGTTATGAATCAACACAACACTAGACAGAACTGGAGTGGAGTGGTTTCTGGACAGATCAGGAGTGGTGACTGGTTATGAATCAACACTACACTAGACAGAACTGGAGTGGTTACTGGACAGAACAGGAGTGGTGACTGGTTATGATTCAAAACACTACACTAGACAGAACAGGAGTGGTGACTGGACAGAACAGGAGTGGTTACTGGACAGAACTGGAGTGGTTACTGGACAGAACAGGAGTGGTGACTGGTTATGAATCAACACTACACTAGACAGAACTGGAGTGGTTACTGGACAGAACAGGAGTGGTGACTGGTTATGAATCAACACTACACTAGACAGAACAGGAGTGGTGACTGGACAGAACAGGAGTGGTGACTGGTTATGAATCAACACTACACTAGACAGAACTGGAGTGGTTACTGGACAGAACAGGAGTGGTTACTGGTTATGAATCAACACTACACTAGACAGAACTGGAGTGGTTACTGGACAGAACAGGAGTGGTGAATGGTTATGAATCAACACTACACTAGACAGAACTGGAGTGGTTACTGGACAGAACAGGAGTGGTGACTGGTTATGAATCAACACTACACTAGACAGAACTGGAGTGGAGTGGTTACTGGACAGAACAGGAGTGGTGACTTGGTTATGAATCAACACTACACTAGACAAAACAGGAGTGGTTACTGGACAGAACAGGAGTGGTGACTGGTTATGAATCAACACTACACTAGACAGAACAGGAGTGGTTACTGGACAGAACAGGAGTGGTGACTGGTTATGAATCAACACTACACTAGACAGAAAAGGAGTGGTTACTGGACAGAACAGGAGTGGTGACTGGTTATGAATCAACACTACACTAGACAGAACAGGAGTGGTGACTGGTTATGAATCAACACTACACTAGACAGAACAGGAGTGGTTACTGGACAGAACAGGAGTGGTGACTGGTTATGAATCAACACTACACTAGACAGAACTGGAGTGGTTACTGGTTATGAATCAACACTAAACTAGACAGAACAGGAGTGGTTACTGGACAGAACTTTAGTGGTGACTGGTTATGAATCAACACTACACCAGACAGAACTGGAGTGGTTACTGGACAGAACAGGAGTGGTTACTGGACAGAACAGGAGTGGTGACTGGTTATGAATCAACACTACACTAGACAGAACAGGAGTGGTTACTGGACAGAACAGGAGTGGTGACTGGTTATGAATCACCACTACACTAGACAGAACTGGAGTGCCTAGATAACAATTCTAGGGAACAAGTGAGCTTTTGTAATGTTACCACGTAAGGTTCCAGTTTTGTGAACAAAAATATAAACGCAACATGTAAAGTATTGGTCCCATGTTTCATGAGCTGAAATAAAAGATCCCAGAAATGTTCCATACGGACAAAAAGCTTTTTTCTCTCAAATGTTGCGCACAAATTAGTTTACATCCCTGTAAGTGAGCATTTTTCCTTTGCCAAGATAATATATCCACCTGACAGGTGTGGCATATCAAGAAGCTGATTAAACAGCATGATCATTACACAGGTGCACCTTGTGCTGGGGACAATAAAAGGCCACTCTAAAATGTCATGATAATTTCTCTACCATATGCCGCCTCCAACATCGTTTAAGAGAATTTTGCAGTACATCCAACCGGCCTCACAACCGCAGACCACGCCAGCCCAGGACCTTTACATCCAGCTTTTTTCACCTGCGGGATCGTCTGAGACCAACCCCCCGGACAGCTGATGAAACTGTGGGTTTGCACAACCTAATAATTTCTGCTCAAACTGTCAGAAACCGTCTCAGGGAAGCTCATCTGAGTGCTCGTCGTCCTCACCAGGGTCTTGACCTGACTGCAGTTCGGCGTCGTAACCCACTTCAGTGTGCTCTTCACAGATTAATCCTGTTTCAACTGTACCGGAAAGATGGCAGACATGTATGGCGTTGTGTGGGCGACGTTGTGAACAGAGTGCCCCATGGTGGCGGTGGGTTATGGCACAGGAGGCTGCTGAGGGGAGAATGGTTCATAATAATGGCCTGAACGGAGCCAATGGAATGGCATCAACCACGTGCAAACCATGTATTTGATGCCATTCCACTGATTCCATTCCAGTCATTACCACAAGCCCGTTCTCCCCAATTAAGGTGGCACCAACCTCCTGTGGGTTATGGCATGGGCAGATATAAGCTTACGACCAACGAACACAATCACATTTTATCGATGTAAATTTGAATACACAGAGATACCATGACGAGATCCTGAGGCCCATTGTCGTGCTATTCATCCGCCACCATCACCTCATGTTTCAACATGATAATGCACGACCCCATGTCGCAAGGGTCTGTACACAATTCCTGGAAGCTGAAAATGTCCCAGTTCTTCCATGGCCTGCACACTCTTTTATTTTACCAGGTGAGTTGACTGAGAACACATTCTTATTTACAGCAACAACCTGGGGAATAGTTACAGGGGAGAAGAAGGGGGATGAATGAGCCTAGGAATTTAGCCAGGACACCGGGGTTAACACCCCTACTCTTACGATAAGTGGCATGGGATCTTTAGTGACCACAGAGAGTCATGACATTCGCTTTAACATCCCATCCGAAAGACAGCACCCTACACAGGGCAATCATTGCCCTGGGGCATTGGGATATTTTATGGGACCAGAGGAAAGAGTGCCTCCTACTGGCCCTCCAACACCACTTCCAGCAGCATCTGGTCTCCCATCCAGGGACCGACCAGGACCAACCCTGCTTAACTTCAGAGGCAAGGCAGCAGTGGTATGCAGGGTGGTATGCTGCTAGAATGCAGGGTGGTATGCATGTCACCAGACATGTCACCCCATTGAGCATGTTTGGGATGCTCTGGATCATTGAAGAGGCCACAATCAACAGCCTGATCAACTCTGTGCACACACACACATGCGCGAAAAAACATACACACACACGCAAACATACACACACACGCAAGATCATACACACACACACACACATATATATAATATAATTAACCAAATGCATTAATTTCATACAAAGTTGCTACGAGGTTTCTGGTGTGAGGTAGTTAGGGCGTGGTGAGCATGCCTTAGGGCTCTATAGAGACTATACTACACAATAAATAAATCATTGATTCATTAGATTCCAGGTTTCATCAGAGGAAATAACATAGCAACAGTGCCAGTATGTCTGCCTATCGATTATACATGATTCGTATTGTTATATATATATCTCATTTTGACACAAATACAGAATCATTATTATTCTATATTTTCCAGCGTGTCCCCGTCTACTGCCCCTTCTTTCCTACTGTCTAGGTACTTTAAACATACCAAACTAACCCTAGCCCTATGCCTAACCCTTAGTGACATGTCTTCTCTCTCCTTACAGAAGGGGGTACATAAACGGGACACTGAGACCTATTGATGGAAACGGCAACAAGGTGGGAGTACACACAATTCTTAATTATTCAGCTCCTAAATCCATTCAGTTTTCTAATCTATTCTAATACCAGCCTTCAATTTTTGCATGTGCATGAATTCATCACGTTTCAATGTACAACTATGTTTCTATCGAGACTTGTGGTAGCTCCCTGAGTTCACGCCTAGGGCTTTAGCTCAATGGGCAAACTCAGTCTTTTGAATGAACTGGGTCACAGCACATAGCCCACCTCTTTCTGCTGCAGTGCTGTTTAACTATGGGATCGGTGTCCCGTGTACGGGACGGTTGAGCTAGCGTGCGCTAATGTGATTAGCATGACTGTTGTAAGTAACAGCAAACTTTCCAGGACATAGGCATGTCTTATATGGGCAGAAAGCTTAAATTCTTGTTAATCTAACTGCACTGTCCAATTTACAGTAGCTATTACAGTGAAAAAAAGACCATGCTATTGTTTGAGGAGAGTGCACAACAACAAAAAACATATCACGGCAACTGGTTTGATACATTCACCTCTGAAGGTAAATAATGTACTCACATTCAGTAATGTTGCTCTGATTTGTCATCCTAAGGGTCCCAGAGATAAAATGTAGCATAGTTGTGTTTGATAAAATCCAATATTCAAATGTAGGAACTGGGTCCTACAGTTTGAACGCCTACTGTCTCTGGCTCCACACCCACCCCGCCCGGCCATCTAGATGTGTGAAAGTTAGTGTAAAAGCTAATGATTCATCATGTATGACATTCCTGGGAGTGTGTAAACTTACATTTTGTATTACCATATAATTTTTGTATGTTCTCTATAGTTATGTACTTGAAAATGTATCAATTGACCAATTCGGCACATTTGGGCAGACTTGATACAAAATAGTCCAGTATTGCAATGCTTCACTGGATCAATCTGAAACTTTGCACACGCACTGCTGCCATCTTGTGGCAAACATCTAAATTGTGCCTAAACTGCAATATTATATTGTGGCCTTTCTCTTGCATTTCAAAGAAGATGGAACAAAGAAATAAATAGAAAACATTAATTTCACATTTCCACAAACTTCAAAGTGTATCCTTTCAAATGGTATCAAACATATGCATATCTTTGCTTCAGGTCCTGAGCTACAGGCAGTTAAATAATTTAGGGAATATAATTTTAGGCGAAAATTGAAAAAAAAAGGATCAGATCATTAAGAGGTTAACACTTAGTGACCGTAGACACTGGTCATGGTTTAGGGACCGTAGACACTGTTCATGGCTTAGGGACCGTAGACACTGTTCATGGCTTAGGGACCGTAGACACTGGTCATGGTTTAGGGACCGTAGACACTGGTCATGGCTTAGGGACCGTAGACACTGGTCATGGTTTAGGGACCGTAGACACTGGTCATGGCTTAGGGACCGTAGACACTGGTCATGGCTTAGGGACCGTAGACACTGGTCATGGTTTAGGGACCGTAGACACTGGTCATGGCTTAGGGACCGTAGACACTGTTCATGGCTTAGGGACCGTAGACACTGGTCATGGTTTAGGGACCGTAGACACTGTTCATGGCTTAGGGACCGTAGACACTGTTCATGGTTTAGGGACCGTAGACACTGTTCATGGCTTAGGGACCAGTAGACACTGGTCATGGCTTAGGGACCGTAGACACTGGTCATGGCTTTAGGGACCGTAGACACTGGTCATGGCTTTAGGGACCGTAGACACTGGTCATGGTTTAGGGACCGTAGACACTGTTCATGGTTTAGGGACCGTAGACACTGGTCATGGCTTAGGGACCGTAGACACTGTTCATGGCTTAGGGACCGTAGACACTGTTCATGGCTTAGGGACCGTAGACACTGTTCATGGTTTAGGGACCGTAGACACTGCTCATGGTTCATGGCAAAATAACATGTGAGCAGCATGGGAGCCATTGGTTTTTGCCAGCTGAATCATGGGGTGTGTCTGTGCAAGGTTACAATTCAATGGTGAATTGTTTTTTTTTACTGGGAGCTATACAGTTCTTTATGCTCAGAGTGTCATGTTTTAATACCTTCCCTAACTCCCCTCCCTCCCTCTGTCTCTCCAGGTCAAAGGAAGGAGACCATCCCAGCTACCCAAGGAGAGAAATATTCCAAACTCCAACTCCGAGGATCCTTTGTCGCTCCAGGTGGTGGGGTGTAGAGGCTACCGGAGGAAAGGTGGCGCCATGGGTAATGTAGGCACCATGGAGCTGGTGTCCATCCCAGACTGTGTGGATAACTGCACTCAGACTGACATTAGCTTCCAGAATATTCTGACCGTGGGGATGTCAACCCACCACCAACCCCACGGGGGCTCCTCGCCCACGCAATCACCACCCTCTCCTCCACTGCCTCACCTCATGGACCCTTATGTACTGAATGAGTTGTAAGTACATCTGTAGTACCTCAGCTTTATGTACTGAATGAGTTGTAAGTACATCTGTAGTACCTCAGCTTTATGTAGCTGAATGAGTTGTAAGTACATCTGTAGTACCTCATCTTTATGTACTGAATGAGTTGTAAGTACATCTGTAGTACCTCAGCTTTATGTACTGAATGAGTTGTAAGTACATCTCTAGTACCTCAGCTTTATGTACTGAATGAGTTGTAAGTACATCTGTAATACCTCAGCGTTAAGTACATGCCTGCAACCCTAGAGTCTTTTCTGAGAATGTGTCCATACCACATTCAAAGACTCCTAGTTACTGTACAACCACAGGACCTCTGTCTGTCAGATGTTCAAGGGGATCTACCTGAGCAAAGGCTCTCAGCAAAATCTAGTTCTCATTAATAAATAATCTTGAATCCAAAACGATTACTCAGATTTGCTCAGTTCGATCCCATCTAATAAGCTTTGAACATCAAACCCACATGCTCCTGTCTGAACATATATAATATAGCATGAGCCCATAGAGCCCTTTAACAGCATTATTCCTCTCTGTTTTCTCCAGCAGTCCACTTAGAGCAGGGATGGGCAACTTTGATGGGGATGGGGGGGCCACAAAAAAATCTGAACTCATCATGAGGGGCCGCAGTGGCTCGCAGGTCTGCATACCCACATCCAGTATTTCGATATCAGTAATTTGAGCATGATTACTACAAGTTTAGAAAGCTGGCTAGGCTAACTAACCCATCTATAAATTGTTAGCTCACATAATTTAGTGACTTTCAGTGACTGACATAAAAAAGAGAAAACTGCTGATGCAAAACCACATTTCGAAATTGCACCTTGGGTATTCTACTATTCTAACTCTCAACAGTAAGTCGAGACCCCGACTGAGATCCACCCAGACTTACAGCGTCTTTTCTGAGAATACAGTCCTAAAGTACTAAGAATAGGACTGTGCTGAGTAGGGCGGCAGGTAGCTTAAGTGGTTAAGAGCGACGTGCCAGCAATCGAAAGGTCGCTGGTTCTAATCCCCGAGCCGACTAGGTGAAAAATCTGTCGATGTGCCCTTGAGCGTCGCTCTGGATAAGAGCGTCTGATAATTGTCCTTGTAGTATTCAGAGTCTGTTAACACCATTACTTCTCTCTACAGCTGTACCTTCGAGTACAACGATCCCAACGACTACTTTGACATAACTCACCACGAGGTGGACAGGCAGGTGGAACTGGAGTACGAGGTATGAGATAAAACTCTACTGTTTATGTAAAACTCTTCTCTAACTGAATTGATGGGTCTAAAGTCCTCTAAATATGATATTATGAGCATTGCCTCCTGGAGAGTTACTGAGTGTGTGTGGATGGAACTGAAAGACTAGTAGACAGACAGGTCCAGAAATCTAGGCTATCCAATATTTGATAAGACAACGGGCTAGTTTGGCACATTTTGTACTAGTCTGGTCTGAAAAGTGCTAGCCTTGGGCTAGCAGGCTAGCTTAATTTCCATCCCTGCCTATCACTAACACAACTGATCCATATAATCAACGATCACGATTAGGACCACTCTGGACCATGATCAGCTGAATCCAGTGTGTTACTGCAGGGCTGGAATGAAAGCCTGCACCCCCAGTACTGTAGCTTTCCAGGACTTTAAAGGGATTTAAGGCTCTTCATCTACTTCCCCGGAGTCAGATGAACTCGTGGATATTATTTTTATGTCTCCATGAAGGAAGTTAGAGGTAGTTTCTACTAATTGGTGTTAGCGAAATGACTGGAAGTTTACAGGAACAACTAGCATGCTAGCTGTTCCCATAGACTTCAAGACATTGTGTTAACGTTTAATTATCAATTGTGCTAACACTAGTTAGCGACTTCCTTCAAACTGCATGTAGAGACATAAAAATGGTATCCACAAGGGAGTAGATAAAGGGCTTCATTGCTAATATCTTGAACTATCCCTTTAAAATGAACTGCATACTAAAGTACTGGAGTACGAGGTCCTACTCCTTCCAATAGGACTGTGAAGTCACAGCCTTCATTGATTAAATCTCTGCTCTGCCACTTGATTTAGTCAACAACAAAAAAATTAAATACAAATATTTTACACTGGATAGGTGCAGTGGAATGTATGAAGAGGCTGGCTGCCTGTCTATTTGTCTCTCACTTACATTTACATTTTTACATTTTAGTCATTTAGCAGACGCTCTTATCCAGAGCGACTTACAGGAGCAATTAGGGTTAAGTGCCTTGCTCAAGGGCACATTAACGTCATTTAGCAGACGCTCTTAGCCAGAGCGACTCACAAATTGGTGCGTTCACCCTATAGCCAGTGGGATAACCACTTTACAATTGGGGGGGGGGGGGGGGGGGGGGGTAGAAGGATTCCTTTATCCTATCCCAGGTATTCCATTCCTTAAAGAGGTGGGGTTTCAAATGTCTCCGGAAGGTGGTGAGTGACTCCGCTGTCCTGGCGTCGTGAGGGAGCTTGTTCCACCATTGGGGTGCCAGAGCAGCGAACAGTTTTGACTGGGCTGAGCGGGAACTATGCTTCCGCAGAGGAAGGGGAGCCAGCAGGCCAGAGGTGGATGAGTGCAATGCCCTCGTTTGGGTGTAGGGACTGATCAGAGCCTGAAGGTACAGAGGTGCCGTTCCCCTCACTGCTCCATAGGCAAGCACCATGGTCTTGTAGCGGATGCGAGCTTCAACTGGAAGCCAGTGGAGTGTGCGGAGGAGGGGGGTGACGTGAGAGAACTTGGGAAGGTTGAACACCAGACGGGCTGCGGCATTCTGGATGAGTTGTAGGGGTTCAATGGCACAGGCAGGGAGGCCAGCCAACAGCGAGTTGCAGTAGTCCAGACGGGAGATGACAAGTGCCTGGATTAGGACCTGTGCCGCTTCCTGTGTAAGGCAGGAAAAACCAAGAGAAACACAGTAGAATTTGTAACGGCGCAGCAGATACAGTATCTAACATGTTTTGGGCATAATTGCAAATGAAAACGGAATTGACCCAAATGAGCTGTAATTCAAGGAATGTGAAATAACTCTGATATGTTACATTCAGTAGTCTTGTTGCACCCAGAGCTCAAATACTATGGTAGTTTGTAAAGAATGCTTATTAAGATTAATTTCAGCTGAATTTCTGTCTTTCAGCAACATTGGTGTTTTTACCCTAGAGGGTATACAGCACAGTATGTCACTTGCAGTCATTCGTGAAAATCGCAAAAAAACTACATTTATCTCTCATCTCTCTCTCTCTCTCTCTCTCCCCCTCTCTCTCTCTCTCTCTCTCTCCCCCTCTCTCTCTCTCCCCCTCTCTCCTCTCTCTCTCTCTCTCTCTCTCTCTCTCTTCTCTCTCTCTCTCTCTCTCTCTCTCCTCTCTCTCTCTCTCTCTCTCTCTCTCTCTCTCTCTCTCTCCTCTCTCTCTCTCTCTCTCTCTCTCTCTCTCTCTCTCTCTCTCCTCTCTCTCTCTCTCTCTCTCTCTCTCTCTCTCTCTCTCTCTCTCTCTCTCTCTCTCTCTCTCCCCCCCTCCTCTCTCACTCCATCCTTCTCTCTCTCTCTCTCTCTCTCTCTCTCCTTCTCTCTCTCCTTCTCTCTCTCTCCCCCTCTCTCTCTCTCTCCATCCTTCTCTCTCTCTCTCTCCCTATCTCTCTCTCTCACTCCCTCCCTCCTCTCTCTCTCTCTCTCTCTCTCTCTCCCCCTCTCTCTCTCTCCCTCTTTCTCCCCCCCTCTCTCTCTCTCTCTCCCTATCTCATCTCTCTCCCTCTCCTCTCACTCGGAATCCTCCTACCCCTCCTTATTCTCTCTCTCTCTCTCTCTCT